>CCAG010006623.1:0-99858 GCA_001077435.1 Glossina morsitans morsitans | reverse complement strand
GGCCTCTCTTGCCCAAAGTCATGGTTTGGCAAGCACTATTGAATTGAATCTTACGGTTGCTAAAATCTATAAACTCTTCTTCATATTTAATTCGAGCTTCATCCAGCTTACGTTTTTCTTCTTCATGTTCTTTTTTCAGTTGTTCAAATTTTGCATGTAATTCCCGCTGCCTTTCTTTCAGCAGATTATCATTTGTAATGCGCTGCTGCTCAAACCTTTGAAGAATTTCTTCTTTCTTTGCCTGTAACTCAGAAAGATGTATAGATCTTTTCATTTCAAAAGCTTGTTGAAAAGATACCGGTTTAGTGTTCATTTCAACGTCACCGAAGCCCATTTCTCCTAAACGTTTCCGACGATACAATTCATAATGTTTGGTATGCGTTTGTTCTCTCATATCTTCCATATTTGTACGTATTAACATTTCTCGTAATTTCACAAAATCGCAATGACTTTCATTCTCAATTTGAACTATCCCCCAAGGATATTGGCGAGCACGCATTTGTTTATTGCCAACGTTAACAAATTCATTGCTACCCACAACTGCGAAAGGTACATGATTGTTTATATTTTGATTAACATCCGTAACACCATCGTCATTCGTTGGATATTCGTAAATGTTAACCTTATTTTTATTCAACTCTTCCATAACGGATGCCTTAAAACGCTGTAAGTCGCTCTTCGTTACGGCATCTGCTTTGGCTATAACGGGTATTATATCAACTCTCATATCTAATTGAATATTTACATGCGATTTTAATATACAAATGTATGTTTTACACATCTATATATTCATTATGATGAAATACATAAACGGACACACTTTATGATGCTGGAAAATCAATTTTTTCATAAGTTATTAATAACTATAAAGCTATATTACGTCAATATAATCTATCACTGCTTTAAGGGAATCCGCTTTATTAATTTGATCACCATAGCCCAAAGTATCGCAAATGGTTAGTTTTAATTTAATATTATTTTCTTGCAATTCATAGGTATGCGCCTTCAAATTAACACTAGACAATGTGTGCTCACTAGGCATTGATTCAAAGCTGGTATTGAATAAGGTGTCCATTAAAGTAGATTTTCCCAAACCTGTCTCGCCAATGCACATCACATTGAAAACGAAACCATTATGAAGGCTTCCGTTAACTAACTGATTCGGCAAAGAGTCAAATCCCACATGCCCACTAGGATTAAGGGTACGTATAGTGTCTAAAGGGGGCTTCGGCAGAATTGTTGATGAGCACATTGTGTTTTATTTACTTTTTTCGTCGTTTTTTGAATATGACTAAGGAAAAAAATATAAAATTAAAAAATGAATGGAAAAATGTATTTAAAGTAACAAAGTTGTAGAAAAAAGTAGTAAATAATAATTTCAATGTAATTACAGTGACATATTTGCATTTTTAATGAAATGTTTCGGGTGAGGATCGTTGTAAGCATTGAAGAAATCATGTAGGTTATTATACGTATTGAATATGTGAAAAAAGTTCTTATATTTTCAAATTTATTGCAGTTCTTATATTGCAAATGTCGCAGGAGTCACTCGGTGAGAATCCGATCATTTTCTTAATGGTTTTGACATAAGAGTGACAACTCTTGAGCCCATGAGAGCATTTTTCTCTTGCAAGATTTGAATAATGACTCCGACAGGGATTTAAAATTGAGGCAGTGATAGATTTTGCAGACAAGGCACCCTTTTTTGGCATCTGCAATGAACTGCATTGAAATGCATTTAACGATTGAAAAATGTAATTTTTGATAACACGGGATGTTATTTTGGAACTGTTATTGGTGAACAGAATGTTGCCACTGTGCTGTACTTCGCGTGCATAGAAGTCGGCTTTTTCGTTTAGATTGAAACTGCAGTCCAAACTAAATGACAATTCTCTATAAAAGAGCTGTTTAGCATTTGATATATTTCAAAAATGTATTGATTGTGGATTTTTTCACTTATCAGCTGCAAGGTAAAATTTTTCTGGCATTTGGTAGTAGCTGTGTTTACGATATACCAATTGTCAAGTGGCTCAGCAAAGGTTGAACATAATTCGTCAATGATTTAAAGCTGTATATCGTATTTGACAGATATTCAACTACGGAGAAATTAGAAACGTTATTAGGAACGATGAGAGAATCGTATTGTTGTTATAGCAGAAGTAGGGTTTTTCTTGACAAAGGGGGGTTTTATCAATATTTCTTTTTGAGGTATATGTTGCCAGCAGAATGTTTAGGATGGTTTTACACTTTCTATGAATGAAATTCTCCGATGAGACATGGATAAGATTGTAACAAACGTGTTGAAAATTATAGCTGCATGGTACTACCTTACATAGTGAGTGGACTTTGTGAAAGAATGAAGGCTTTATAACCTTAACGGTAATCAATTATCTGGCTGTCAGAAGAAGGGCGGACATTTCATGCGAAATGACGCTTAGAGCAGGGATTGGAGTTGAGTATCTTATTTCAAAAAAGACAATATTTTAAAATTCTACGACTAAATAGTAAAAATGATTTTTCGATGTGCTTTGAATTGTCTTGCACTAGAGCGCAATTTACAATCGATTAATATTGCAATATTAAAACCAGCGTTGTAAAAATGTCGTACAATTCGATCGAACAGATATGAAAAATTTGAATACCAAATCAATATCTGCCGTTTAGGTGCTTTTTTACGATATTGTATGTCGTTCTAGACTTCATGTAAATACTGTAAGAAATCATGAAGAATTAGGAAATTTGAGTGTATTTCTAAATAAACTTTAAAGTAAAAACGAAAACAGAAGAAAATACATGTTGGACATTAACTGAGTTAATCAGCTAAGTCTTCAATAATTGTAAAAAACGTTTATGTTTTAAAAGCGAATGTTAAGACTGTCTGGGAAAGTGGCGAAGCAGGCGATAACGAGTCGTACTTGCACGTATTGAATTGAAGATTGCCTGAGTGCTTGGTTCTGCAGTATTTAAGTGACCGGCAATTTAAAATAAATTATCTATCTTTTTTAAAAAGAGAAGTAGATATGTTGCCTTTCTGAAAAAAAAAAATATGAAGCAATAATGAACTAGAAAAATTTAAACTAATGAATGCTGTTCTCCTAATCGCTTAAGATAACTAACTAACTTAAAATTGTTATATAACATATGATAGTAGATCTAAAATTCAACTATAACCAACGAAGTATAGAACAAAAACCAGTTTTTCCCGATAATCTCCATCTTTATTTCTTTCCCATAATTTGCATAAACTTTAAAACTGATACCAATACCAGGTAAATAAAAGATATAAAATATGGCTCTAATAAACTAATACATTCTCATGATATATACTTGGTTATGTTTGTTTATTATGCTCCGCCTCTTAGATTTGATGTTAACGAAGTCAAGCTCCGCCTAATAATTTTTGTTGTTGTTGTACATTTAAAATACATTGCGCACATACCACGATAAGTGAAAAGAGTTTACAAAACATTAAAAGAGATTCTTCACTTTATATGCTCGTAATGGAATATTTCATTCATTTAATCGTTAAATAAATATTTTTATGAAAAATATTTATCTAAACTATGATTTGAACTATGGATGCAAGATTTTCTTGCGAAAAAACATTTCAGTTTATATTGCATTGCATCTCATAAGATAACAGTGAGAAGAGTGGTGAATGGGTGCATAGATCGCGGTCTGCGGTCTATTCAATATCCATCTGTAAAACTGGTCATTGTTATCTCTTCATGTGTAACTGTTTAATTGTTGAATTGTTAACAAAAACACTTGCACAAGTTATGTGTGATTGACACAAAAATGCTTTAAGTTTACCTTAAAATACCTTAAAATAGCCGGCATCCACATCTGTACAAAGCTGGCTCGTTACTTAACGTTTATATGTTGCTGTCTTTTTTTTTTTTTTTCTCTTTTTTCTATAAATTAAAGTTATTTCAAATTAAAACATACTAGCGAGTATAGTGTAAGTGGGGTTTTTTTATTATTGTGTGTTGCAAAATCTAAATCTGCTATAACTGCTTTTTTTTTTGTGTAAAGCTTTCTATATATGAAATAGTTTTTATTGGTTTCGCATGACACAAGCATTGCTTTTAGTCGTAATTGCGGACCATAAGGACTATTAGGTCGCTGTACTATGATACAATGATGATGGTGTTAAGGCCGAACATACATAAACACAACAATTATGTATAATTTTTATCATTAACGTTAACGAAATGGTACTCTGCAAAAAAAAAAAAAATAAATAAATAAAAAAAAAAAATAGAAAATATTAAATAAAAAAGTCGCATGAGTTTTTTCTTTAAAAATCTAAAAATGTTTACAGGTAATTATTCACCTGTTGCCACATTCTCCTGTAAATATTTATTTGTGCACATTTTTATAGCCACAACTGAACGATGAAGGTATATCAATTTTGTCATATCTCGCTCGCGGTAAACGGATACACGCGTAAAGCGTAAGTATTCTTAACCATTGTAGGATACGGAGTTGAATAGGCCATATCTGTCCGCTTGAGAGTTTTGAAGAGTGTTATGTTTACACATGAATTATAAGGTATTGAAGAAATCTATGTCGAATTCAGTCACCAAATGCCAGTCGGAATCGATTAAAGACTTGGTTTATACTTTTTTTTAAAAGTTGCGCTTCTCTTTTGCTTTTGATAAATCATTTAGGGGTTTACCGACGACCAGAGTTCTATCTTAAGAAAAAATTTGTAAAACCATTTGTACCTAAAATGCTCGGAATGTTACGTGAAGGCAGTTTGTCTGCCAACAGGCGTTAAGGTGTGCCAAGGTTTTCTGGCTGTTTTTCCAAAAGCGAGAATGCGTCATAAAGGAGTAGAAAGTGCAAGTAGCTGACACATCGCAACGGCGTGGAAACTCGAAGTCTTCACAACAACACTTCGCGTACCGCTTCCGATACATAATTGAATGGAGGGTCTTCGAACTATTTATCTCCAGTGTGCGGTGCATACTTTTTCAATGAATACTCTCTTAAAATGTCGGATCGTTTGCAGCCGTTACAATATGTATGAAATTGCATATATAGCCCTCACCCGCTTATCACGGTTAGTAGGAATCTTGCTACCTATGTACCGTGTTAGAATGTAAAATTTTTAAAATTTTTAAAATTTCTTTTCAAAAATATAAATAAATAAAAAAGTAAGAAAATTCGTCACCGAATTTTTTATGCTCATCACCGTTATTCTTAAAAAGAAAAAAAAAGGAAAATAACAATGTCTTCGTACCCTGTAATGTTGGATGGGTGCGGACGATTTTTTCTATTTTCAGAATAATAGAATTTCAGAGAACTTTGTATGGCGTATGTCTTGTACTTTAGGAGTAAGAAGCAAAGCACATGAAAAGCAAAAATGTTCTCAGTTTTTGGCGTATCGGCGTTGAAAAGTTTAGTTTATTTTCAAATGCTCTTGCAACCTCGTAGGCGATGTTATCATTTTCACGAACGAGAGAATGTTTAACATAAATCGGCAGACAGCAAGATGGACAGACAAACATACTTAGATGCATTGAAAACTGGCCAAGAATGTATATTTTTGAAGCGCCCTACAAAGATGTAGAAGAGAATTAAATTTTGATACACTATAATGATACACTATAATCGGTAAATCGATTCAGAATTCAGGATGCTTATCGGGAATATATATACCCCGTGAGATCTCCCATCCTTCGATCGAAATCATAGAAAATAGCAATTCAAAAAAAGTATATTTGATTTTTTGAAATCATGTTGTACCGAAACCGTGTTATAATATTTGCAAATTTTGTACCATGTTGAACCGTGCTAAGCGGGTGGCTCCTGTATTTGCCAGACGTGGCGAAAGGAAAACAAGTGTGATTGGCATCTATGGGAATTGCTGCATATGTTAGAGTTATTTGAAGTGTTTTTGTGGAAATGGTTGCTTCCGGCGGCAGTCCGATTGAGAGGTGGAGCAGTTGACAGATAACTTTCCAAGTTTTATATATTTTTCTTCTGAGTTTGGTTGGCGAGCGATATCTTACCGACTACTTTCGAACCAGCACAGTTTTCATGAATTGACCCTTAGACAGATTTAGATTATGTGGTGATGGCCTTTAAAGCGGCTTACTGAAGTAGGGCTGCATATAGTTTGTTATATCTTAAACTTTCCTCAAACTGCGACCATTTTGAAAAGTATGTGCGCATAGCACAGTCAGACCCTACCGCATATCGCGCGGTACAATACTTTTTATTGTTTTCTGCATGAAAATCGTATCTCGTCATCCTGCAATTGTTTACTTTTCATAGGAACATCTTTCTGGAATCTATGGATAAAATATTAATAATTTTATTGTCAACGTATTATTCTTCTCTTATTTGCATCGTACAATGGAAAAAATTACCCTTCGAGAGACCTATAGATGTGGTTGGTGCAATAATTGATCTAACAAACAACATGAACTTTATATGTCAAGTCCCTATTCCGGGCTAATTTCCATGAGAAAATTGCAAACTTTTATATAACTTTATTATCGCATGAAGGCTGATTTTTCTAAGAACGTTCATATGATGGGGGCATAAAAAGTGTTCGCGTCCAACTAATCGACATTTATTTTGCATGTCTAAATACCATTTTGTATCCATTATAGAATTTCAATCCGTTTCGTAGTT
The DNA here is from genome assembly GCA_001077435.1 of Glossina morsitans morsitans. Taxonomy (NCBI): domain Eukaryota; kingdom Metazoa; phylum Arthropoda; class Insecta; order Diptera; family Glossinidae; genus Glossina; species Glossina morsitans. Next base: position 93,210 of record CCAG010006623.1, on the reverse strand, counting down.
TTCGACTTCATATTTACACACAAACAAACTCAACTTTAAGGGTTGCAAAATGTATTTTCCCTGGCGGATCTAAAAAATATTCTGGGATAGGCTTTAGCGTAATCTCCGTCAAGAATCCAATAATTCTCCCCCTCCTTCTTAACTATTCAGCTATATTTTTTTTGTTGCGGAAACAAACTTATAGTCACTCGCTTTCTGTTGTTGGCATTATAAAAAAAGGCAAATCGAATGAATCTAAATTATCCCTCTTATATTAGGAAATTTATATCATCGAAAATTCTGATATTCGTCTAATGTGGATTCTTAGCCATGTAAACATTCCCGGCAATGATTTTGCCAACAAATTGGCTAAATTGGCCCTTTCATTTGCGTTGTCACACCTCCAATTACCAACAATTTCTTTAATTGTCATATTCAAGACTTATTATGGATAAAAATTGTACCTCGGTACAGGTCAATAAATCAAAATAAGCTCTCCGTGAGCAATTATTTCACGCAATGCAAAGTTTAAGGGAGTGACATTTTAAGAGAAAAATTGATTAGATTATGTTTAGAACCAACCAAGGTCACCCATCAACATTATATTGACAGAAATATACCCATTGATTGCTGCTTCTTCTGCTGTGTAAATGATAATCTTCCTCTTTATCTATTGAATTCTTCTCCAGGCCTTCATAATTCTGGGAGTCTATTCTTCCATCATTCCAAACTTTGATTATAAGAACTTATACTCTGTCCCTATGTCCAATGTGTTAAACTTTTTAAAACTTTACAAACTCTTAAGGCATCTTTAAATTTACGAAATTGTAAGTTTTCCTACACTTATTAACCCTTGCGTGCCAAAGAATGGGGTTATTAGCTTGTATGCCAGTGTGCCATACGATCTCTAGTGACCTGTTGCAGGTTCTGATGGAGGTCATTCCGTTAGACTTAGAAAGAGGATTAGAAAGAGGATGTTGCTCCCAGATGGCTGGCCAACGCCCATGAATATGGATAGTATAAGTCCGAAGGACAAGAAGAGCGGCAGAGAGACTAGGATGAAAAAGAAAAAGTCAGGGCGACCTAGAAGTTCATCCCTGAAGTATGATTGGTAGGTAGGCATCCGCACTTCGGCTTCAACCTATATCTGAGCTATTTGCTTATCAGGGGTCTCTGAATATCTTTCTACATCACAGAAACCTAACCGAAACTATGTCCTGCCATTGCGGCGATCCGTCCAAGAGCTGGATGCGTATCTTGTTTGAATGCGTCGAGCATTCGCCCTTCGAAAACTTGGAGGCCATGAGAATAAGATGAACAGACAATGGCTACGACGTAAGTCATGCACTAGCCACGCTCGTGTGTGGGACTATATTGTGCGCTTTCGCATAGGCTGTTTTTAGCAGGCGGCGGGTAGTAAATCGGTCAGAAAACTCTGCCGAAACCGGAAGTCAACGTTGATCTGGAGTAGTTGACTAGGCGCGCACTCCCCAAATCCTATGGGATGCTTCTGGCAGAAGCTTTGCTGAAGAGTCTTGCCCGGAGGCTTTTATTTGTGGTATCACGGAGCTTCTGAAGCTTGTTTCCGCCTGACAATGGAAACGGCCCTTTGGGAAGTTTCACGAGGGCTGTGGTTGATCCAAACCAAGGGAGAAACGTCCTTGTTCAATTGTTGTCCGGTAACCGGGTGTCTGACCCATAGAAAGTTGGAGGTTCTAGATAGGCCTCATCCTCCACCGCAGGGGGGGGGGATAGGGATACGGACATTTGCATTCCCCCATCTGGAAATCAAGGACCAACAACCCTCGGGGTGCTGAGTGTGCGTTTTCACATTTCGTGTGCCATCGGGCACCGTGGGGTTAAACCTTCACGGTAGTGTATCCACGTAAAACGCCCAGAGATATCTGTACTTAGATATTGGTGTTTGCACGGTACACATTTCAGTTGTTTAATGTAAAGTGCTACGTTCTTTTCAGTTTCTATCTGAAATAAACCGGGAAAAAATGCAACTGAAGCCGTTCGTCTCTAGCGAAAGCAGCCCAGGAAACGATCTTCAACTTGTCCTGGGAATATCTTCCGATTGCAACGTATTTTCAACGCCTGTGTCCTTCTGATTAGCACGGGTCCAAAAGTGTTTGTAGTTATGTTTTCTAAACAATTACGGTGGGTGCAAAAGGTTCGGCCAAAGCCGAAACTTAGTTGCTTTTATTCGTCTTAATTAATAATAAAATTAAAATGATTTAAATAAATAATAATAACAAAGCAAACATCATTTCCGCGAACAAAACCATCTCGAATGTTGTGTTTTCTGATTTTCATGGTAATTCACCTGCTACTAGCAAAGTAAACGTTAACGTTAACTTCATCACTAGTACTAAGGCTAACCACAAGATGAAATAAAACAAAGGAAGACGAGCGGGTCTAGGTTTGTACGTACGTTTATCTTTATGTATTTACGGGATACATTATGCTTTTTTTTATTTTTATTTATATTTATATATATATATATATATATACTATTTTTTTTTTTTTTTTTTTGCTTACTTATGGGTCAACATTAAAAGTAATTAAAAATAACACATAAAACATTTAGAGGAAATTTTGTGAAATCTCGACAACCTCATCTCGTTTGTATTACTTTGCTTTGGGGCAAACATTCATATGTGTATTTATACAAACGCATACATGCTTAAGACTATCATTGTTTTTTTTTTTTTTTTTTTTTTGGGTAGAAAACGTTTGAAACGTTTGCTTGAAATGAAAGACACTTTGAATATTATTTAGTTTACGACTAAAGATAATGAGCAGATAGCTCTTCTCTAACTGTAGTTTAAAATATGACGGTTTTTGGGTAAAACGAAAACACATATAATAATAAAATGAAAAACGTGTGCTTTTTTTAATTGAAAATTTGTAAAAATTTGCAAAAATTTGAAAGTAACACAAATTCGAATATTTTCAACTTGAAATAATATAAAAATTCAAAAGAAAAAAAAAAAACGACAAACGAAAAACGAAAAACGAAAAAAGAGGAAACAGAAGAAAAAGATTCCCAGCAAATTTTCGAAGGTAATTAAATGCAAAATATTCGTTTTCTTTGCTAATTGGTTTTAATTAATTTAAAAAAGAAAAAAAAAATAAATAAAAAGAAGGAAAAAAAAAAAACTCACACCTTCACATCTGTGTACATTTTATTTAACACATTTGAAATGCTTTAACTGATTAAGCCAATTAAGAAAATATTCGTTATAAAGCATATATGCACACATACACATACGCACACACACACATATGTATATGCATGTATATATACATGCATTTATGGTCAGACATACACATCAAGTCACATAGTCAATCAACAACCATTTAATAATAATAATAAGAAAACACAATCAATACTCAAAGGAGCAATCGATTAAATTTACTAACTTCACACACAACAAAGCCTAAATGCGCGCAAGTCGCAACTTTAGTATATGGTGCTGTGCGAACCAACAACAGTACACGTCCCCTAACATTACAACGTATACACACAAACACACGCATACACACGCATGCATTGCAAAACGTATACACTCTTAAGAAAAACTTGTTTAAGAGAACTTGCTACGCTATGCAATTCGGCCTCTTTTTTCTTGCCTGAACTTTCTCAACAGCTTTTGGTAGCAAAAGCCGATTTTTCTTTAGCGTAAAGCAAAAGCGGTTAAATGCTTGGACATGCTTAACCGACAAAACACCTAGAAAAACAGTAAGAAAAAGCAAAAAGCAAAAAGCAAAAACAAAAACACAACGTATGTCATCTTGACGGTGCTGGAGGTGGTGGTGGTGGTGTTTGGCGTCACGTGCGCAATTTGTTTTTGTGGTTTTTGTCACTTGTCAATTAGCTGTCAATTGGCTGTCGAACGCTTTATAAATTGTCAATATTTATGAACACGTTTTACAGTAGACATTATTTCGTTTGCTTGTTTATAACAACAGCAACATGATCGATCACTTGTTTCTTAACGTTTTTTTTTTTTTTTTTTTTCTTTTTTTATCTTATCCTTTCCATACGCACGCTGCTAAAACCCTTTTAAAATGTTACAGTGAGTTGATCATGAAGTTAAAAGAAGAATTTGTTTTTGTTGTTATTATTGTTATTACTTTTCATCTTTTTTTTTTTTTTTTTTTTTATTTCATTCGTTTTTCATCATCATCTTCTTCTTCATCTTCGTCTTCGCCTTCGTCTTCCTCGTTGATATAAGCCTTAATTGACATTCAAGAAATTGACAGAATATTGCCGAGGATTTATGGTTTAGCGTTGGATTTATGATTTCTATTAGGAAAGCATTGAAAATTGTGTTGAAACCTTGTCGACGACAATCGAAGATGATGAAATAATTGATGCTTTGCCGCCGTTGATGTCATAATATCGACTTAGCCACGTAATTATTTTAATCAAAATTGTTAACAATTTTAAACGTATGTAAGTGGTTTATGTTAAGACTTAATGTAGACATTAAAAATGTCCCAAGAAGAAATGAATCAGTTTTTTTTCTCCTTCTCCTTCCAAGCCTTTTGATTCTTTTGCGGCAATATATCGAAGTTAATTTAATTAAGTGCACGAACAGTACTTTCAGGTGTGGGAATATTTGTTTAGTTCTATACAAGGACAAAATATTTAATTGGTATCCCATCTGCCAACCATTTAAATACATACGGAAACATCCCAAACATATTTTAACTTTTTCTGTGTAGATTCGATGAAATCTACTGAGAGTATATGCGATTTAATATAGCGAAAATTCCAACAGATATTCTCAGTTATTTCGCCCTTCACTCATCTTACGAACATAAGAAGTATTGCATAATACATTAGTTGGGAAACGAAATCGTGCCGATATTCTAAGAAATATATGTCGACGTACGTAGACTATGTTTAATTACATTTTATATGTGTATATGTTGAATGACATGTGGTTAAGTCTAAGGATTAAACGATTTTACTTTCTCAAGTTGTTCTTGTACACAAATTCATAATGGCTTCCCTTGTTTAACCGTTTGAGTCCTAGACGGTTTTGAAAAAACACTGTCGAAAATCGCGCGAAATAAAATCTAACAAGCGCGATTGCGCTGTTTGGGATTCTTCGACAGTTTTTTTTTTCAAAACTGTCTGGGTTTTCTCGACATGAAATCTGAACAGCGCGATCGCGCTGCTTGGTACTCAAATGTCATTGTAATATGTTCTAGTTCCAGCAGTGGGTGACCACCTCGTGAGCGCCCATACGTGAAAGTTGAATAATTTGAGATTTGAGGTTTGCGCAAAAATCGTAGACTTTTTTTCTAGAATTTTGTTGAACGCAAAAAAAAAAATGTAAGATTAAAAGACAAGGTTAGAGGAAAAGAGATAAGATTACAAGCTTTCCCTGCTGGTGGTTCGCTTGGTCAATTGTGCTTTCAGCACGGTAATATGAGCAGTCATGTCGGTGAGAATCGCGGCCACCAGGTTAGTGGCCGCGATTTCAAATCCCATTACGGTACAGTTTATTATGGTCGTAGTTGTAGTGGACACTCAACCGCTAAAGGAGTAACTTTTACGCACACCCACTAGGCTGCGACCCCGTCTCCATTTCTCTTTCCTCATTCATTTGCGACCATCATCGTGGTACATGTATAGTGGATTGATTGTACTACAAAAAAAAGAAGACTCTATTGCCCTTAACATCTACAGTGGTTTATTGTGGATCCATTCAGTAGCATCCTCGATTGTTTTTAGTTTTTTCCTCAAAGGCTGGTGGGCACACAGTTTGCTCATTTCTGTGTTCAATACAGGCTCTTACAGGCTTGCGAAGACAGACACACTAAACACAACCGCTAGAGTAAGCCATTGCTTAATTAAAATTTCCTCCGATGGGGAAGCTACGTACATTTGACATATGTAATGCGTAGATGTTTAGAAGAGTACTAGACAGTGGAGAGTTGATAACCAACAATTAAACGAATGAAGTAACGTTGCAAACAAACGAGAGTGAGTCGTTAAATGGATTTGTCGAGTCAAATTATAAGGTCGAATAGTCGTCAAACTTTCTTTGCTTACTTTTGCTTAATTCTTTATATTTAGATAATAGTGCGTTTGACTGACTTACTGTTCTACAAATATTTGTCTATCCAATAATAAATTCCAATAATAAAGATACTATCGTTCCCTATATACTTTACATATATAGAGATTTTTTATTTTGGAAAAGCACAGTTAAGAAATGCCCTGAAGGGAAAAGCTTTCTTTTTAATTAGGGAAAATGCTTTGAAGGCCTTGTCCCCAGATGTGGAATCATTTGTACCATTCGAGGCAACGTTTAAATTAGGCAGTAATGAAGGAGACCGCAATAATAGTAATCGGTGTAACATTCATACGTTATTTTATTTCACTTTGTCAATTTTCAAATTGTCGTAAACCCAGTAAATAAATAATTAATACAAGAGTTAATTTTCACAAAGTCTGCGCAAGAAGCAAGCACACGGGATTCGCATACCTGAGCGTTAGTTCAAATCGCGTATCGATCTTCTCAAATCGATTATCATAGCGCCACCGTCATCTTTGACAACCATTTTCGAGCTCTAACAGCGTGACAGACTAGTTGATGAAATTGTGTTTCTTATCATATTCTCCGTTTCATAACATCCTTGGTTGTTGCCTCCGTATTCAAGCATGCTAAACAGATGACTTTACAGGCGGGGATTACTTGTATACTTCGATTTCAGTGCAATTTTGGTTGGATCGAAATGTTGGACACAGAGTTTGTTTAAAATTTTGTAATTCGTAAGAAATTGTTGGAAAAATATTATCGAAAGTCTTCGGAGCATCACAAGTAAGAGTGCGCGAAGGTCGTGAGGATCTGCTCTAGTTGTACTACTAGAAGAAAGCAAACGGAAGCGATGAACTTACTCTTTTATTCATGCGAGGAGTTAAAGAAAGAATGCAAGCATTCTTACCAACTTAACGTCTTACTTATGTGACAAAAAAATACGTTTCAAGTAAGATGTTTATTGAGAAGAATTTTCGCGGAAGCTGTTCATAGTTGATGTTTAGAGTGCGAGAATACGTATATAAGTTAGCTTACAATTGCCAAAAGCACAATAATCGAGATCAGTAATCAAGACTAAAATATTGATTTTCCTAGATTTATAACCATTTCGTGACCACAGGCAATCGAATATGCAGTCGAGAAGAGTTACTATTTCGTGGTTTTTTTTAGTCAGTCTAAACTTGCAAAATTTGTGGGTTTCACACCACAGGACATTATCTAAGCTAGTGAGAATTGTATGTGAATTTTTTTGAACATAAGAACAGCAGTTCGATATTTATTGTTGTTGAACTTCATGGCGCTCTTGATCAAAGTTTAAATATACTTTTTTGTATTTATGCGCCATTTGATCGATGATTTTTGCTGTTCTTTTGATAAAACCATTACTTCTGAGAATTCTCAGCGACATACTAGACCGAGCGATTTTCGTAGCTCTTTTTTGAAGTCCAAGTTCCAAAGAGAGTGAAAGAGATGGTAATTGGACAGCATAACATGTAAACAATTCGGTGCATGCTTCAGAATTACTCAGCCAAGCCATGCTCTCTTAATCTTTCTCGAGCCTTTGATTATTTGTGTGGGTTCAACCATTCCCGCTACCCGTTGGCCCGTTATAATTTCGGACACCGTACCAGAATTCTGTGATTTAATCGCATTGATTGTCGATGATAAGAAGTGGAGTAACCTGTGTGGTTAGTTTGGAGCCGATGGTGATGAACGACACTCTTGCAATTGCCTAACAAGACTATTCTACGAAATGTCAATCACCGGTTGTCGCCACTTTCATCCATCTTGGAATATGATTTTTGTTGCACATTACTGCGCACTTTTCCTTTCCATTTATCAATCCCTTGAAAAACGGTTTAATTTCGTTTGGAAATTCATTTCATTCAATTAATGTTTTCATCAAAAATCAATGCTTTGAAATTATTTCCTCCAAACTTTATTTTATTTACACATACATTGATAAGAACTTAATCCTATAATAAATCACTTATTTCTTAAGAAATCTTCATTAAAAAGAAATTCAATTATATCACAGAGGAAGCAAAGAGAAAACACTTAAATGCACAAAAAAAAAAAAAAAAAACAAATAAATAAAAATAAAAAGATCATTAAATAATGAGCAGACAAAAAACATGCTACCACTAGTTGTTTGTACATCAATGTAATTGTTGTTCGAAATGTCAGGCAGTTTTAAATTGGATGACAATTAAATGTTTAAAACGGACGCAGCGTGGATAGCAAAGCTTGTTGAGCAGGCGGAAATGCAGCAGATTGCCCGGCAATTGCCGGAGTGACCGCAACTGCGGCCGCAGACGCTGCGCTATTTAACATCCGAATTCCGGCCGATAAAGTCGTTGATGGCATTACAGGAATGTTGCTGTTAGCTTGTAAAGTCGCCGTTACTGCTGCCGCTGATGCTGATGCTGATGCGTTTACAATCAAACCGTTATTATTATGAATCGCTAACGATGACAACGTAGTACTCATCAATGCATTGGCTGGTGAATTTATCGCTGAAACCGTTGCATTGGTTGCCGCCGGATATGGCAATTGTAACGGTTTGTATTGACATTTCTTGGCATGCGTCCGCATATTGCTAGACTGTGTAAATGCTTGATTGCAATTTGGATGTGGACACACATACGGCTTGCAACCGGTATGATAGTTCAGATGTGTTTTCAAATGATGTTTCTTCGTGAACGCTTTCGGGCAAATGGGACAATTAAACGGTTTAATGCCTGAATGCAGACGATGATGTAAAGTCATATTACTTCGATCAGCGAATGATTTGCCGCAAACTGAACATTGATACGGCTTTTCACCGCTATGCGTACGCATGTGTTGCTTCAAAAGCATTTTCCGCGAGAAACGTTTACCGCATTCGACGCATTTGTGCGGCTTAACCCCAGTATGAATGCGTACATGCATGTTGAAAGCGACGCGTTGATTAAAGGATTTCGGGCAGTAAGGGCACTCGTACTCTTTTTTGTTGCGATGTATTTTCATATGACTGCTAAGGTAACCTTTGTCATTAAATGTTTTACCGCATTCCGGACATTCGGCAGCAAATTCTTTGGTACCACGATGAACAGATAGATGATACTTGTAATTGCGCAATTGGGAGAATCCTTTACCGCAATCGGAGCACTCATAACGCGGTGATTTATGGGTTTTCTCGTGCGCCTAAAAAAAATAAGCAAAACAACGAATGGGGCTTAGAGACGAAGTACACCACGTTTCTATAAGATTCCCTTGTTCTGCTCCTGCCAGTTTTTCGAAAGGCCTTTATTAAAAAATCTCCGACCTTACTTCTGTCAATTGTTTTCCATTGTGTGGACAAGTAAACAACCAAACTAAGTCCTAAAAGCTCTATTCTACCCATCTTCTGTTAATTACATATTTTTCAAAATTTAATTCTATTCGAACAACAACAACATTGATTAAAGCTCTTATTAGACAAACGGAAGGTAGAGTGTTCTAAGTAGGCTCGATTCGTTATCTATGTGTAATATCGTGTTCTGAAGTTAAAAATAAACCCAAGTTATCTTTTTAGAAGTTTCAAAAGCCGACAAGAAACTAACTGTAAAAGTCATTCTTTGGTTAAGTAAGCGTTTTTACCAAATCTCTTATTTTTTCTCATCTTTGGTAAATGTCAAACAGTTCTGAAAATCCAAGCACGGAGCAACATTGTTTCACACGCTCTTCTTTAAGTTCGATAGATTGTTTGCAGCACCTTCCCATTTCCACCTTATTCCTATCTTTTTTCACGCTTGAAGGCGCTTTTTCTTTAGAAGGTCAACAACCCTTGTAGAAGTAGCAATAAGTTATTTACTTAGTAAACAACAAACGCTTAAAACAATTTCGCTAAATGTACTAAATAAGGTTATGCGACTTCGTTAAGGTATGGAAATTAATTTCTTCACTATTGTATACGAAGACGAGCACTTTCTTTAGATGATTCATAATTTAAATAAAAATTCTGCTTTTATCCTTCAATGCTTGTGATAAAGGGTATACTAAGTTTGTTCAGATATATGCCTATCATCTAGAAGGAGTTACGAGATATCTATCTTTTATTATACCGATTAATTTAAAATCAGTTGCTGTTTTGATTCAAACAAGTTTAGGATTGGAAAAATGTTTGAAAAGTATTGAATGCATGTTTAAGCGGAAGATGATTCAAAAAATTATCACATCTCCACATCCCACATGTTCCATTTTAGTCGAGAAACATTAAAAATTGCAAAGCTTCTTGATATAACCACAGTTTCTATATGCGGAGTTATCGTAAAAATGATCCGATCCAAATATTTTTTCAGTATCGTTCATCTTCGACCCAAAACATTTCGGGATATCAGAATATCTCAAAAATAGTGATCTCCAGATTGAACAAATAAAGACAGTTGTTAGGCCGATAGAAATGCTCCGACTCAAAATCGCTTTGTAGATCAGAAAATGGTAGGCGTAACGAAATGTGCGTTCTTGATATGAACGCATTCTATACGTGTTGAGTGTGCCTTCACCACAAGTGGTATACAGTAGAGGTAGAATAATGGTACCTCGGAAAACACATTTTCGTGTCAAAAGAAGAAAGAGAGAGATTCGCAAGAATTTCGAAAATAGTAAACAAAAAGCATATATATTTTGGCAAGAATCAAGTAAAAACACTATAGTGGAACAGGGCCCATCATTAAATACCCTACACCACCGTACGTTTATTCATGTAACTACTTTTCAAAATAGGGCGTTATATGGGAAGTGGTCGAAAGAGTAGGTTGATGCGAATCATTTTCAAAAACGTCCACCCATGAGTCTGTGGACGAAATTTCATTAAAGTAACTCAAAAATTGCGGCCTGTAGGTTCAACACGAGAAAACGAGAAGGGTGAACGGACAGACCAGCTTAAATCTGTTCAAAAAGTAATCCCCAATCGATCGGTAAAATAAATGGAGGGCGTAGCTCATGTCCTTCAGGGCGTCGCATACATCCGCTCAAACTTAATACGCTCTTGTATCCCAAGTTGTATACAGTTATTCTTTAAAATTTACTTTGTCGTCCATTTTGGCAATAGCAGTGCTTCACCTAGTCTACTATGCACTTTTTAGTAGAGTGAGTGATTAAGTGCTTGGCTATCAATTGTTCCAGCTTGCAATTGCCTCCAACCTTTTTTCATCAAATGGTAAGCTTAGCTCCGAAATCAGCAAAAAGTCAGATAATACCTTTTCGGTCACGATCATCGAACTTCTATCTGAAAATTTTTGCACATGGGCAAATAAGACTGAATATCTTTCATATCGGCCACATGACAACACTTTTCATTACCAATTTGTTCCATTTTCCGTCATGGACGGACTTCACATATATATTCATTTGTTAAGGGAAATCTTTTGCTTATGTTCTTCTTGTGCTTGCTTGCTGTATAGCAACTAGAGTGATATAAACGCTTCCCGGGGCTTTTTGAATGTTTTATGAAGGTATCCTTTCGCCTGAAAAAATGAGGCTTACAAAGGCATATAAAGTTTAATTTTTCTCTCTGCAAATTTAAAAACAGAAAAACTTTCAATATACGTCGAGAAGACATATACGTCGTCTAAATTGTTGCTGCCATGTTTAATACGGTTTGTATGTTTTTGATATGCAACATTTGCCGCATGTGATCGCGTTTTTCTCTGCAGAGGGAAAGTCAGACTTAAAACGAAGCTGTTTTTCAACTGCTTTTCTTATTGGTATAAATCACTTAACACTTTATAGGATGATTAACAAAAATGGCAGCAAACACTAGATGGCAGATTGCGCTCAAATTCCGCGAGGCAAGGTGGTTGAGTGTTAGCAATTTACAGAAGAAAAATTATTGCTAGAAGTTTTATGAACATCTTTAAAATAGATTCGGGCCGGACAAATGTTATTTTGATAACCTGCGACTTATATTGCTGTAAGTATTTATCAAGGTCGTGCAGAACGTTCAAGTATACGTGGCTCTAATAGACCTATGGATACGCTCATCGTATATTTGCTGCAGATGGCTTGTATCCAAAATGAGGCTAAAGAAGACTATTATGGATGTTCTATTTTTCATAGGACTGCGAGAAATTAAATTCCTTTAATTACCAGATCTACGTCATTTCTTGTCTTTAAGTGATCGATGACGAAATATCAAAATTTTCGATTTATTTAAAATTCTTTTCGGAATTTAATTGCAGTCGATTGCGAAGAAGAGTTGAGCAGATTTCTAAACCCTTAAATGAAGTTTTTAGATTTGTTTGATTTTGAGAATATCAGGAACCGGTAAGAGCTTGGATTGATAAACAGATGATGGGGGATCCAATCGATATTCAGCTTTAAGCTGATCAGGTATACATGACGTGAGTAGTCCGTTGTATATTTTAATGGCAAGGAATATATGTTTCCCAACGTTCCTTGTCACTCGAATTTCATGGCTTTGGAAGAGCTTTTCTTTCAATCACTTTTCCAGTTTTACAACTTACCTGTAATGTTTGCGAACAGCCGAAAACCTTTTCACAAATTCGGCATTTATAACTAATTTCTTCGGTATTGGAAATCAAAGTTGAGGGCGGATCAAAGGCGCTACTTGACGACACTTTTCTACTTGCAGTCACTTGAATATTGGTTGCAGCTGCCAAGGATAGGTTTGAAGATGACTCCAATATTAAATCACTGGTTGGTTTCGATTTCTCTCGATATGTGTTCGTAGTGCTTACAGATGTGTTTGTAACCGCAGGAAACATTAAGGTGGCATTATATGGATATGAAGTCGTCACTGAAGAGTGTTTGTAAAATGAATTTAAACAGTCCAGGCAATTACTGCGTGCACATACAAATTTGGAAGACGCCGGTTGTTGTGAGATATGCTCCGAGTTGGGGAGAGGTGTTGACGATGTTAAACGTTGTTGCAGTTGAGCTGAGGTAACGTTATTTACAGGTGGACTTAATATATAAGGAGCAAAATACCGTCTCGCATAAGAATTATGTTGTGGTAAACGATTAAAGTTGCTGTTAGCATTGTTCGTGCAAACACCGGCGGCAGTAAACATATGCGGAAAGAATTGCGCGTAAAATTTTTGAGCATTCGCTGCCGCTACCGCTGCCAAGAAACCCGGATTTAACATTCCACAGTTCGCTGGATTGAAGTATGGTAGTTCTAAAGCAGTCGAAGGATTTGTCGCAACTGGTTGACTTTGGCTATGAGAAGATTTATTTTTTGATAAATCCAGTATATCTGGGCAAACGAAGGGTTTTTTTGGCACTGGTTGTACTAGCTGAGGATTGGATGGAAAGGATGTCGATAATAATGTCGTTGCTGCAGAAATTGCTGTTTTTGTTGTTCGTAATGGACTTGATGTTGATTGTGAAGTTTTCTCTTTAACTTCTCCTAAAATTCTTTGTATACTGAAATCGGTTACTTGCGTATTATTGATCGTTTCCATATTCTTTGGACTACCGTTGGATTTATGTGGCAAAGCCATTTCTAAACCATGTAAGCGTTCCAAAAGCGTATGTTTGAAACCCATCTTCAAATCGTTCATTCTACATGAGACATAAACACCGTTTCTTTCCGTATTATTACGAAAGCAATTTTTTTTTTTTGAAAAATGTTCCGCGTTTAACCGACGTTTCAAGGTACACGTCAAAATACGTTATGATCCATTTATGATATTGACAGCGGACTTACATCACATTAAATCGCAGCCGTTTAATTAAAACCGAGCTCCACTTAACAGACTCTTTGTGTTTTTTTTTTTTTTTAATTAACTAAAGAACGCAAAAAACTAAAACAGCTTCTCTTCTCACATTTTTTTTTTTTTTCCTTTTATGTGTGAACTTGTTGACATAACGTTAACTCTATAGATAAAACATGGCAAAGTGGCTTAAAGGTGATCGAGTATTTTAAAAATAACAACAACTATATACGATAGCATAACTCTACAGCAGTAGCATTTGAAGGCGTATTTTTCCGGTTAAGCCGAATCAACCAATGCACGATCTTTTTAATGAAAACAAACTCTCGGCTTCAAAAATATCTCTTCACACCTTACTCTCTCTCTCTCTCTCTCTCTCTCTCGCTCTTTTTTGCTCTCTCTCTGTCTCTTATCAAATGCACTCTCTTTGCGTGCTCATGATTTTGTTATTTACTTCTTTACCACTTCTTATCGCCTTGCGTTGCGTGCTTTCTAATCTGTTCACATTGCAGCGAGCCTCTTTCTTACGGAAGGATGTGCTTGCTTTTGGTGTTAATTAGCAATAGCATCGTTTACGTTTCTTTGTAGTTTCATAAAATGTATATTATTTCCCGTTTATAACTATTTTTGTTTTGGTCTGCGGATTAACGACGACATTTGTTTCGTACTCTCTCTCTCTCTCTCTCTCTCTCTCTCTCTATATATATATATATATATATTTTCTCTTTACTTTTAGATATTGTATATCATTGTTACGTTCTGATCGTATGTTTGTTATTATTGTTGCCTAGAGTTATGTGTGTGGCTTTGGAACTCTTAACTTGTGCGTTCATCTGTTAAGCGTCTGATATCATAAACATGTGAGTCTGGACATGTCTCTGAGATCTCTGTAGTCAGTTATAATTAATTGCGTTAATAAAATGTGTGTTTAGTTAACAACGTTAAAGCTATTGTTGTTGGATTTTACTTAATTACCACAATTTTATGAGTTTAAAGGGTTAAAAGATATCCCATACAGCGTATGTCAGTTGTAGGGCGATGAGTTTTCTTTCGTGTTTACATAGAAACTTAAAAGCAAAAAAAAAAAAAAAAAAAACAAAAAAAAATTCATTATTAAATCTCGTCTTTTAGAATATATATTTATATAATCTGAAGAAAATCAAGTTTTTTTCAAGATTCGTTATTATTAGTTAAACGAAAAAATTTCAGATTTTCAGATATATATGTATTCGCGTTCGTGTTTTATTGAATCGCTTGTAAGCTTAGTTGCATTAGCCTTAAGAGCAGAACTTTTAAGCAATATGGGTTAAAATGCTTATGCGGAATCCACTTTAGATACTTGCCAGTAAAAACGATGCTACACCATTAAGGTGCTATAATAAAAATTCATCACATGTTATATCTATTCTTTGAGATCTTCGCACTAAACAAAATTAACCGCATGCATATGCATATGCGAACGGTTTTATCCCCATATACAAGCTTAGAAACTTAGTTGCACAATAACTTGTCAACAACTGCTTATCCGTTGTAACTGAGAGAAGATGATGCTGCAGAAGAAAACCTAACATAATTAAATATATATGTGTTAATAAACGCGAACAGTGAAAACTTTTCTTAGTGGACGACATACCATCAAAATTCGTAGCACTTGACTGCAAATGGGTTATAGGTTTAGTGAAATTAAGTTCGCAATTTGTACAGTTTCCGCAGGCTCTCCGAGGGCAATAGTAGGACCGTCGTGAGAGTAACTGCGGTTGTTGAAAACATGTGATCGCTGCGTTAGTTATAAAGATTTCTTTCACCTAAGCTAAGATAATCAACTTTCTGTAGGCTTAGGATGCCAGAGCGACATGACGTCACCCGCATTTTGAAATCTTCTGCAAATATCATTGTTGGACAAGTTCAGTCAAGACAATAGTGTCGCGCTTACTTACCTCTAGCGCGTAAAGGGACACTAACACTCTACACATGTTCCCATTCAACATTTGACAAATGCTGTTTGTAAGGCACCAAGTAGGTATGTAATAAGAGAGAATCGGGTTGGAACAGAGCAAAATTTTCGCTTCAGTTCAGGCCCCCTCCCATGGCATGTTGCCGAGAATTGACATATGTTTCCACCGCACTTGGACATGGCACGGTAAAGAGTTAGTGAGCCTTTAGGTTTCTTCTTCTTTTAAGTACATACCTATATATAGTTTCTTATATATTTATATACCTAGCGAATATATTAAAACTCAGGATTAATATTTTTGAACGCCTTCTCTCATAACATGGTGGCCGAGATAACAGTTTTCGTTTGCATGCATCACTGCGGCTTTGAGAGAGGTCTTTGTCTGGTCCTAGTTGCGTAAATCTCCCCGCGGATAGCTTTTTAATAACGAGATGTACATTGACTGGAGCTTAACACAGACCGGAATAGAACGCTTCCATTATGCAGGAAATTAAGAACATCAATAAAAAGGGTATTCTTATGATTTCTAATAAGAAATCTTTGCATACAATAAAAAGCTTTTTCAACTTTTTCCCAAAATGGAATTCAAATTAGTTTAAGTATTAAATTAGGGTATGACCCAGCAACTGTAAGCTCCCGAGGGATCTCACGTTCTTGACTAATGCCTCTCATATTTAATATCTAATTCCTGGGATTGCGGTAACAAGTGTATATTTTATCAAAAAAAAATTTCCGCATCATCATAATCATCGCCATGATCGTCATCATCATCATACCGGTATCATTCTGTGCTTTATCTTTAACTGTTGTCATGTTTTACATTTAAACAAATGAGTTTTGTCAGTTTTTATCGCGTTGATTGTTATTGTTGTGTTTTTGTCTGTCGTTGCTGTTGTTGTTGCTGTTGTTGTTGTTGTTGTTGTTATTACTGCTTTATGTGCAAGTTTGTTAAATGCTACTGATTTAAATTCCTAGATATCACATTCGACTTCCCGTTTTCTTCTTGGCAATTTCTGACTGACTTACTGACTGTCCAAAGCATTAATTGTTTAACTCTAAGCTATTTTGATGCTCTTGCACAAATTTTGCAACTTTCGTCTCTTTCATGATATATTCACGAAGAAGGAAGAGTATGTGAGTGCGTCCGTGCGTTTACGATTGCAGAAAGCACGTACACTAATTAGTGGCACTATAAAGGAGAGGCGTGTAATACACATTTCTTACATATGTTGATGAGTTTGACAATAAATAAAAAAAAAATTTATTATCTTATACTTTGCCGTATGGTTAACGGTTCACGTTAAGAAACCAAAGTTAGCAGTGAAAGGTTAGCTGATAAAAAACTGTCAATATTGACAGAAGGGATTTCTAACGATGTCTCGATACTCGACAATACAATTCTTCTTCTTTTTCTTGCTCTTGCTCTTGATTTCATAAACTAACACAAGAGTGACTTGCATACCACCCAACGTGTTAACTGTCAACAAAACTAATTTAGTTCATAATTAATTTATGTTAATTTCATTTGAATTTCGATAGAATTTTTAATCTATTTGAACTCGTTTTTCTTTATAAAAGAATAAAAAAAAGAAACCTAATAACTCTCTTATATAAACATTGTAAGTGATTGATTGCAGACACCTTTAACCGATGCACACAACATAAATTTCTAATGAAATTTCTCCCTAAAAATGAACAAATAAAAAATGAGCCATGCGATACGTATCGCCATAAACTCCAATACCTTTGAGTTATTGTCAATGTTGTTTGTGTTGTTTTATGTGAATTTAAATGCTTCCAAATTAACATAAAACATATATGAGATTTACTTATACTTATACTTATTCTCATTCATTGGATTTTTCTAAAACAATTTCCAAAGAAAAAGCAATAAATCTGAAAAGAGTTAAAAGCCTTTCTAAGACTTATAAACGTATTAAGAGCATAATAAAAGTGAGAAATTATAATATAATCAAATTCAGTTAAATGAAAAAAAGAAAAAGTTACAACTATCGAATCCATTAATGAGCTGTTATACAGACACATTGACACCTTTCCGTCAAAATGAATATCTTTTTAAGGTTAATGACATGATTGAATGCAAACTGTTACCGTAATCGTACCCGGTTTCATGTTGCTACCATCGTTTCCGTTTCTTTTGTCAAAAAGCGTTACAAGGATATATATGTGAGCATATTTTTGTAATAATGGAAAGCAAGGGTGACCTTCATCATAATACACACAAATAGGTTAAGAAGTTGATTATTCTCGTTCAGAATATTTGTGGGATTTTAGTCGTATGCCCCTGCGTCAAGTCATTTCTATTTCGAAATGTAGTAGAATTGAGCATAAATTGTTTGGAATCAACTCCATTTGTACTGCTTAAAAGTGAACGAGATCTGCCCATAAATACTAAACGAAAGTTTCCACAAAACATTCCTTTCTTTATTTGCTCGAAAATTATCTTTTAGACGTAGAGTGAAATTCTCCAATAAATATTTGCTTACTAATTAATATCATTAATAAATATATTTGCTGCAGGCAGTACATTAGATTTAGGAAAGGGTTACAGATTGGGATTGGATGTAATGGATACAATCCAAATGCTCAATCATCATAAGGGAATCGTTTGAAAAGATTGCATATGTTTTAAAATTTCAAAATCTTTTCTTAAATTTTCAAATCCATTAGAGTGACACTCGAGAAGCGAAGGCCACTTTTTTTAGTCACTTTTTTCTTAAAATTGTAGTTTTAAAGTCAGTTAACATTTTTCCTTTCTTAGAGAGGAATACTTTAATGCAATTTCGGGCATTTTTTTTTGGATAGCACTGACTAGCGGTTGAATGAAGATTCTTTCTTTCCTCTGATTATAACTAATAGACAAGAGACAAAACATTATGTAACGAAAAGTGTACTTTCTAAAAATTGTAATTTTCTTCAATCACGAGCTACGGTTTCCTATTAACAGAAAATATTTAATTCTTCGAACTGAAGTAAAGGTTTTACGCGCCATGCTGACAATCATGAGACTGCTTTTTTTTGCGGAGTCTCCGAAAATAGTGCTTTAACGATTGAATATTCGCTAAGTTTTTAAGTAAAGACTTCATCAAAAACTAAACAATTCTTTTATTGCATTAAAAAAGATAAGGGATATACCCCCCTTTGCCTATGCAAACCTATGCGACCCTTCAGCATGTCTATCTATCTGTCCCTCTGCTTATGGAAATAATAGTTACGAATTTGAAGCACTTGATTGCAGATGTTTTGCTTAGCACGATCACTGCTCATCGTGTTCAAAAATCGTCCTATGGATCCGATTTTGAATTTACGATTAATAAAAAACACATCCTTGTTTTCGAGAGATTTAGGTTGTCAGCACAAAGTAATTGAAATTTGTGCCAAATTTCCAAATGCTGTGGATATCTTCAATAGCTAAGGAGTTAAAGCGTCTACTGACTTTTCATCTAAAAAAGTGTATTTTTCGATTATTAAAATGAATTTTGCCTTCAAATTGGACTTTCGTACTCGAACATTTCGACGACAACGTGGTGTCCACAGCGAGTGCGTTTGATTGGCACGACTAGTTCAGAGCGTAATGAATAAAGTTTTCCGGTGATCGCGCAACATCTACCGATGAATATCAGTCGATCAATGGATAATTAGAAGTCTTGCTGACTTTGCAGAAAAATTTTTGGGGCCAAGACAATCAATTTTGAAAGGCCACACAAAGTGGGTCTCTGGCTGTGATACTTTATTGGTTTTGTTACATCAGAAATTCAACTCTTGCTGTTCATTTGATTTCGTTTCGTTTGACTGACTGGCTATTCTTTAAACTCAACAAAACTCCCGGAGATAACGCTTCGATCGAACAGATAAACTCGAATCAAAAAGTGAAAGATACACAAAAGTATCTCATAACTCGCTAAGCATAGTAGTATGAAATGTCAGTCGAACTACTTCCCACTTAAAGAACACCCTGTGCTTTACCTTTTAAATACATTAATTTATCCTTTGGAGGAGACTCATACGTATTTGTGGAAGATATATAAATGGGCGAACAAAACCTAATATATTCACATCGCCGATGGTGAGTATCGCTGTTGTGATTATCCTATAAAGTTATTCAGCTTTGTTGTATGTTGCAAAATTTCATCGTCTTTTGGAAAGTTCGCGTTTTAACCTAAATTACAAATTATTTTTAAAGATGATTTAAATGTTTTTTTAAAAAAAAAAAAAAAGTTGTTTTGTGTTCCACTTTACCTTTGCTTGAATGTCTTGTTTTTTTTGTTTGGTTTGGATCTTGAACAGCTGAAAACTTCTCGGTTTTCTTAGTCATTTATCAATGTTCACAGAAAGACTTTTCAAGAGAGATCCAGAACATTAATAGCCTTTTTTTTCTTCATCCTAAATCATTATAAAAGATGTACGAGCTCCTGATCTTAACCGATAACACATGACATTAAAAGAGATCACTACACATTTTAAATGCTGACGATACGCATATGTATGCGTACACATGTATATCTCGTATAAATAAATGCTGACCACCCTTGGTGAATATAATTGTTTTTCTCTTTTTCTCGTTCGTATACCTTGTCCTGTTTTTATTGTTCGTAATTTAAGATTGATAATGAAAATGAATTTTAAATATTTTTACACGAGACTCTATAACATGGGTGTTAATCTTTGCTTAAACTGTTGAGATTTAATAACAATTATAAGTACATTATGCACAACGATTAAATCTATCTTTACAGGTATGTGCGATCAGCGCGTTGAGCTGCCGATTATGCAAAGAAAAGAAAAGCTATTTTTTTTGAGTGCATTACACTCTCTCTCTCTCTCTCCCCTTCTCTTTAGCTGAAAAACAGTTGGGGGAAAACAAACGAAACGAATTAATTGATAAGATTGATTGACAAGGAGGCATTAAGTCTTCGATATTCAGTAGGTGGAATGTTAAAAACTGCTTAGGCTGTGATTGCGAAACTCGTTGCTTTTTATTGATTTATTATTTTCAATCTCTAGTTTTTTGAAGTCATCTCTTGAAGCATCTAGAATAGCTTCTAGTCTATGCAGACAATCGTGTTCATCATTTTTCAATTAATTTTAATAGGCGCTAGGTAGTGTCTGCCTAGATTAGATTGGTTGCAAAGTTCATGGAATGAAAATATCAAAGTAAGCTGATGGTTAAAGAAATGTTTAATCTTAAACATACGAAGCTATACTGAAGCGGAAGTGGAAGATGACAATCGTTAGATAATTTGAAAAAAAACGAAACGAACGCCTTTAACCAGATTAGACGCCATGTAAGGTAAAAGTGACCAGTTAGTTCAGAGGATTGATTCCTTCGACTATCAAATAAATAAATTGATTAAGGCGGGCAGGAGGAGAAGTGGAAGGGGATTGAACTAAAGCGTCCCGACTTGGTCATCTTCCGTTGCGGTAAACCATACAGATCTTTGATGAGCCGGTGAAAATTGGAAGAGCCATCTATTCAAGACTTTTGTTACACCCATCGTATAGCTCGGATCTTGCTCCGTCCGCTTACAATTTTGTTATTTCTTCTGCAGAACTTTCCTAAAAATTGCTTGGTTCAGTTTTTCGTTTAAATATCCATTGGCCTAACTGTTGTACCAGCGAAATGACTGACGAAATACTTTGTTTGGTATAATTCATTCAAAATGGAACAAGAATGTCCATGAACTTTTCAAGTTTGTCTGTCCGTCTATCCGTCTACCCTTCTTTTTTTCTTGTGTTCAATCTATCGCCCGCAACTTTTGAGATGCTCTCATGAAATTTGTTACACTAACGTGTTTTGGCTCAAGAACGAACGCTTTTGAAATTGTTTGGATCGGATCATTTTTCCGAGCATTTCTCATATTATGCGTTATTTTGATAAGTCGTTATATGAATAACTGTAGGGTGATGGAAGGTATTTAATGGGGCGCCGTGGTTCACTATAAGGGTTTTACGTGTCGTGTGCATACATTCAAGTCTTATGATCCGTTTGATGATGCGCTTCATGACGACCAGCAAGTCAGAATTCACTGTTTTACGGGAAAAATACTTGTTGTACTATACAAAAACAAGCGCAGCTGAACCACCAATAAAGTCTATGATCTGAAATTTAACACGAATGTCTATCATAGTGCTACCAATTGAGAAAAAAAATTTCTGATATTCGATGTACGCGCGCAATTTAATTTATCTTCTGGGCATATTATTACTTTTATAAATAGGAAACTGTTTAGTATAATGATCAGATGGTCTCGCTTCGCATGTGAATTTACTGAACTTATCAAGTGCTATGTCCGGTAACGTTTTACCAAAAATGTTATTTTTGAAGAAGAAAAAGAGAAATTTTTTTATGTGAAATCGGTTCTAATGTAAACAGTCCTCTTGGGTTATTCACAAAAATATATCTAATCTTCTAATGATGTGGTAAATCGTTCAGTGAAGTTTTCATATGACAATCAGAGTTAAAATGTCATATCTCTGTTTCTCTGAACAGCAATTTCTTTTATCAATTTTATAACTTTTCACTACTTCGTTGGAAAAGAAATCCGAGTTCTTATCTTTATGGTTTCTTCATTGTTTAAAGAAAAACGCGATTATGTGGGAAATCTGTGAAAAATTATATCCATATTTGATCCTTTTTTTTTTCTTAGCTTTTTAAAATCCCATAAAACTATTAGTGATAATAATTACAGATAATTTGTGGTAATTATATTTAACGAACAATAACACACACACACATATATATATGTATATACATACATATAAGTTCGTTCAGTTGAAGTTGTGACAAACATTTTATGTTGCTTATGAAAATTTTTTTTTTATTACAAAAAAAAAAAAAAAAAACACGGATGGAACGGGTTTAATGTTAAAATGTTAGAAGTAGAAGATTTACACGTGTTAGTTGAGAAAGGAAGAAACTAATGATTAGGTAGCGGAGAGATGATGTTCTCAAGACAATAAAACTAACAAAATTACGATCGTAACTTAAGACGATAGCATGTAACAAACTTTCAGAAGTGTTTTATAAAGAAATTTATCTTAAAATAAATCTTCAAATAATTATTTATAGTAATACGAAGCCATATACGTATAGTTATACATATTAATTTATAATAATAAAAATAACTCTACAGAGAATTTTATTTTGTTAAATGTCCTCCTGACATATATTCCATTATAATCTTCCATTTAGGGCAAAAAGTATTCGGTAGTCAGTACTTTTCAAATCTTCATTTCTTTCTCCCTTCAAACGAATGTAGTCTTGCTCGATATTGTTTGAATGTTTGGCCAAAATTCACTGCACAATGATAACTAAAATTGAGTTTCTACGAAGCCGCCGCTATGCGATGTCATTTCAAGTTCAACCCTTCAGTCAATATATTATAAGCAAGTAAAGGCAAAAATTGAATACTTTTCTGTAAGTTCCTTAAAGTACCATTCAAGGTCAATCAAAGACAGACCAGTTGAATACAACTTTTCAAGCTTCTTTCCATACGAAATATCGTTCTTGAAATATAAAAATTAAGTAAAAAATCTATGCCCAAGCGTTTTTTCCATTGTTAAAATTACAACAAAAACCTTATCCTTAAATATATTAAGAGATGGCTATTAGGGAATATGAATAAATAGATAGGGAAGCTTTGCAGAATATGCGCATTCGTTAATTCTGTAACGAGTGTGTTCCTATGTGCTGATTATGAAGTTAATGTTGACCTCTGAAAGAAATATTAATAAGTAATACAGCCAAGGGTTTTAGAAGAATTCCGAGCGATAAGCTATTTATTAGTAAACCGTCGGTAAAGTTGAAGTAACTTGCGTTCGATTTTCTTACGAACATTGAAAGAGGGAGAAAAGACTAGTTCTTGCTGAAGTTTTTTGTGCATGGGACAATTTTAGCGGAGAGTAGATGCCAAATGTCAGCGTTCCATAAGCAGTGCTGCATTTTCAGTATTATGCAAATTATATTGAAGACGTTACGAAATATATGTTTCTACGGAGAAGAGCTCGTGTGAATGCAACGCGGGGCTATAGGATATTATAATGAATAGCGTATCAATTCAATATTTTCAGGAAGTCAAGAAACTGCCTCCGAGCGATTGGAGGAGAATGATTTGTCAACGTCCAACCATTCTTTTCTGTTGATTGTCAATTAGAACTGACATTTTCGTTACCCTCAGAGGCCATTTTTATGACATGTGGAGTTTTTGCTTCCAAAATGGTGGCTCTCAGCAAGAAGGTGCTGCAAAAGATTAGTATTTAGACAATCAGGCAATAATATTTATTTTCAGACTCATGGAGATAGATATTCATGTTTGCTTACAAAGCCATAAATCATTTTTCAATAATTTTTTCCTAAGAGGCCATGAATAGCTTTCGTTAAGCTATGGAGGACAAATTCTTTTTATAGCCAATCGGCTCTGCAATATTAAGCCAAAGCTTGCGCTTTGCAATAATGTCTTGCAAATTCATGCACGGCGTCATTGTTTGCTCGAACAAATAAGGGTCTCAAACAGACCTCCTTAAGTACTTCTAACAGAGCATACTAAAATGTCTTCTAAATATATTCAATCAATAGCATAAAGAGGCTTTATCCTCCAAAATAGACACAAATTGGTGTGCGCGTTACGGCAGAATAAGTTCCCGTCGAAAACTGCAAAAAATCCCAGGAAAAAAGTAGACAAAGGTCCCTTTTTTGTGACAAAGTATTCAGCTCTATGGACCTAAAAGAGATGTAAGTGATGTTTTTGCAATTGCCGTCACCTTTGTCAAACGTTACAATGGAAATATTTGAGTGTGTCTATCCATCATCAACGGTTGGGCCGTTATGTCGACGTTCTTACTATGTTTTCAAGAACTTCGTACTATCGACGAGAAATGATCACGTTATGTATATATATATATATATAGAAAAAAAACAATTCTTCATAATTTCAACACACTTTTTAATAAAATTTTTTAACAACAAGGTATAATTTAAGTGCTGTGTGCAATACACAATCAAAATTGCTCTCCATAAAAATGTTTATATGCCTGCTTGCCTGCATGCCTGCCTGCCTGCCTGCCTGCCTGCAAATATAATTAAGGGGCATTACCACTAAACCAATTATAACCATTTGTTGTTTGTTTTAATTTTTTTTGTTTTTTTTCTTTCTTGTTATATGCGTCATTTTAGAAATGCACTTATAATAATAACAAAATGTTTTAAATTCACATTACAAGATTTTTGACTTGATCCAGATTGTTGGCTGGTTGGTGGTGGTGGTGGTGATCGTTAACTTACTTAATGTATACAACCGTCTATCACTGATGACACACAGATATTTGTTTGTATATCTCGCCGGTTGTGGAGTCATTAAATGCATGTAACAAAAAAAAAAAAAAGACAAAAAAGAAAAAGTGAAATAAGCTTGTGTTGAAAAAAAATCTAGATAAAAAGTTGAAAAGAGAGCAAAGCTCACTTTTTAAAACAGAAAACGCTCGATGATTTGTTTTCAGTCTCAGTTTCATGTTTTGTTTCCTATTAATAATGTAAATGTAACGTCCGAGCCTGCATGTCTTTCATTTATCTGTATGCAAGCCAACAGGTTACAAGTCAAGGATAATGTTGTTTTACAAAATTTACACTATTTGCAATGGAATATTCTAAAAAGCCATTAAGATTAACACAAATTGATTAATACTTCAACAAAAGCTACACAACAAAACATTCTATATACAAAAAAAAAAAAAAAAAAAATGTTTTTTTGAACTTTTTATGTTTTATTGTTGTATAAATTAAATAACAAAAAAATGTAATTAAAATGAAAAATATAATGCGTTAATTAAAATTTGTGTGCATTAAAACCAACGACAACGATAACGACAACAAGTTCAATTGTTTACGAGAAATTGACTGTAGACTATGATCATTCGAGACATAAGTACATAGGGTACGTACAGTGGAACCTTTAACGACACATTATAAATTCACGATTAAATTTCATTTCTTTAAGCTTATCATTATCAAAAATTATTATGACGCATAAATTGCACAATGCATGCAATTTGTTAGCTTCAAAGGCATTTTACGAAACAAGTTAAAACACAGTTACCGAGAAGTAGATCATATCGTGAAAAATATATTCGTAGTAGATGAGCAAAAGAAGGAAAAGGTTAGGTTGACAAGATGGCTTTGTTTATTTTTATACCAAAAGCCAATTATAATATAAATCTAAGCGTGATCATGTATTCGACACATGAGTGCTTCCGGCTTCCCGACAAAAACAACGCTAAGGATAACCCAGATATGTGGAGGGACTTTTGTTGTGTTGCTGAACGGAACTTGTTCCTGCAACCATAAAATTGGCACTTGTTTATGTTTTTCTAAGGAAGTACGCATAAGTGTGATGGCCAGGTTTTCTATAGTGAGACTTATGTGAGGCTCATCTGAGATTCAGATTCCGCATATCATTCAATAACAGATTGTAAAGCGTACCAAAAAAAAGGTCACCACCTCATCTATCAATCTCTACTTCCTGCGCGATCTGAAAGCTCTTTTGCTTTTTACTGTGTGGTAGTACTTGTTACAAGTAAAATCATAGTAATCCACCTTAAGTGCATTTTCCTTACGCTATAATTTTTTGTTTAACATAGAACAGCGATTATTGAAAACATGGAATTACTTTCTCGAACACAGGCCCCGACATCTTAATGTTTTATTTCAGTTCCCTCGTTGCCAAAATTTTTCGGTACAAACTTGACTTGCTTGACTTATTTCTACGAGCGAGTAAAATATTATGTTATAAAAATGATCACTGAATTATTCATAGATCGTTTTCGCTATAAATACAAAATGAAAACTAATAATGAAGTATTCATCTTGAATATTAAATACATTTCCTGTGATTTGATCGCCAGATGTTTTATGATCTTTCAAAACGAATTAACAATTGTTTAAATCAATATTTGATGTTAGCGTTTAAGCCCCTGTAAAATCTTTTTTAAAATTGTTGCTAAGACTTTTGAGACACACGCGCTTCATACTTTTAATCAAAGTTGTAAATTTCTATTAGCCCTTAGCAATACATCTTCGTAGGAGCGAAGTAAGCAGATTTCAAGATTTTTTGCGCACTTTTCCTCTATCTCTTATTGAATTAATTTATCAGGTTATTTATATATATATATATATATTTAATAATGATTTAAAAGCGTCTCTCCACTTTAATTATGATCGATAAAATTTAATTTTTAAGACAAAAAAAAAAAACAAAAATGGTTTTGATAATAAAAATTATATTTATGTATACATATATAGACAAATAAAGAGTAATACTTAACAACTAATACTATGTAGCAAGCTTATTCGATTCGACGAGATATTCGCTACATTGTCAAGTAAATTTAAAATTAAAAAAAATATATTTTTATATACATTTATGAAAATAAAAGAAAAATTATTTACAAATGGAATAATTTGTTAAAATTTTTTGAAGTAAAATTTGGAAAATATTGTTTAGTGAATTTTTAAAATCATCATCATTCATTTACTCGAAACTATAGGATTCATTAATGTTAAAAATGTTGGCTCAATATTTTTTAGACAGTTTAATGTGAACTTGCATTCATTAGATATTGGATTCATAGTTAAGATTTTTTATTATCCACTCTCCATTTAGGTACAGCAGTTAATGCATAGAATCAACCGTAAGTTAAGATAACATTTTAGTGTAGGTGTTAGATATTTAAAAACAATGAAAGCAAGGCAAGTTTGTAAGTCAAGTAACGTTTGTCATGTTCGCTACAAGAGAGTGTCAAAATGCCGTTATTTTATTTATAATAAACGCTCTTTACTTGCATTGTTCTATATATTTATGATTTGGATGTTTTTTCGCCTGCATAAACGTCTAACATATGCGTTGACTGAAAGCTAAAATTTGAGTTAAGATTTCTGTGCAGTAATACTACGCGTATGAAGTTTAAATATATCGTGAAAATCAAAACGTGGAATGTTATGTTCTTCTAAAAGAGAGAAACTGCGTAACTAAGCAAGAAAAAGGTTGTGCTGCCAATGAGAAGAATACCATAACTATAAGTATGTGTCGTAAAGGGATGCTTTTTGCGAACGATTTGTGTTATCGTAGATGAAATGAGGGCCGAAATTTTTAACAACATTCTAAGAAAGTACTCATTATCATCCCTAACATTAATGAAATTGAATTAAATTTTAAATATGAAGTTAAAACGCCATCAAAACCAAAAGGTAAAAAGAAGAAGAAGTGAAGAAAGGGAATGATATAGCGTAGTGGTCGCAGCCTAGTGGGTCTGTGTTATGCCTTTACCGACTGAACATCTACTATGTGAGATTTCAACCCACGAATACTGACTCGCTAGTCGCGGTTTTTACCTGTTAGGGTACTCTTACGGACTTGGGAAAGTCTCACATTGACAAAGGTATATGTGGCGTGTACAGATAAGAATTGCGTGGTAAAAGCTCCGCAAATGTCCTTTCCTTTAAACGACCAGTCAATACCGTCATCGATTGAACCAGAAATTGGTTAAGAGAAAGGACAGAATATAACCTCAAATGTGCCGAGCCATTTACGGGATCTTGACATGATGTGGAATGGACTGACACAATTTTTATAAGCCGTTGGAAAGTATACAGACATTTTCTTCTACTTACAAAAATAATTTCAACTTAAGTGCCGCATTTCCAAGTTTCCTTTTTAAGGTGAATACTGTGATGTATTTTGGTTTCTTTTTCACTGATTTAAAACCTACAATAGGTGGATTTTGTAATGAAATGTATTCAGCAATATTTGCATATCAGAAAGTGTAGACATTACAAGTACTCCTCATCCGAGTGATTTAGCTTTTATGTTTTGCTCATTTTTCGTCATACTTTGTAAGAATTGGAAATGGGAAAGGGTAACATTAGCAAACTATATTCTTGAAAACGTTTATCGGTAAAGTTTGGAGAAGAAAATGATCAGCCCACAAGTACACCCCCGTTGTAAGTGGAAATTGAAAAAAAAACTTCGAAAAAATTAAAAACGTTAGTTGTATCGAAACCATAAAAATGTTTCTATCGGCTCTCACACACACCTTCGCAATTAAGATACTTTATGAGTGTGTCAGAGATGGTGGGTGTTCAAGATTCGCTTCATCCATGTCGCTAATGGCTGTTTTACGTGTTTCGATATTTCTTAGCAAAGCAATGAGGTGTTTAATGATTCCACTTAGCATAATTTTAAAAATGAATTTAGAAATTAACACAAAATATCTTTAACAAACTTGGAAATCAACACTTTTGCAGAAAAATAAATAAAAAATTTTTGATGATTTTTTATTACTCCTTTGTTTCTTCCATAATAGCGTCAGGAAAATAAAAAAAGTTAATCAAAAAAAAGATTTTCAACCGATAACATATGACATTCAAAGTGGTGTGCGTTTTGCTGTTTAGTTCGCCTCTCACCACATAAAAAATAAAAAAAAAAAAAAAAAAAAATTACAAAAAAAAAGCCATTTAACTAGATCAACACAAGTTTATTCTTCTTCTGGGGCTCTTCTTAATAAATACCGGCCACCTTGGTTTTAAATGTCTAAACATAGTCAAAAATCCCATACATTTTACAAGATCTCTCTTTCTCTCATACTTTAGCAATTAATGATATCAGATTACTGCTAAAGTCGTATTGAGGACACAGACCGACACAACTATCAGCCAACCAGCCACCAGTGGCAACATGCTGTGTTTTAGTCAAACTTAGTAGTTCGAAAATTTGTCAAAATGTCAACGAGAATTTAGTGGAAACAACCTGAGGACATACACATCTACATGTATATATATATATATAAGTTCTTTCGCTTTCCCTTTCTCGTCTCTTTTGTTTCCTTTGTTATACGTATATTGAAAAGAAAAAAACAAACAACTTTTCAGTACATTTGCTGTTGATTTCTTTTATCCATACGTACACATGATAAACCACCAAGTTTGAAGCATTTTGTTGTACATTAGTCATGCTCATGCTCAGGCTCAATTAAAGCTCAGAAAATGAAAAAAAAAAAAAAAAAAAAAAAAAGCGAAGCCTTTTGAGATGATTTAGTGAAAGAAATTAAAATTATTTAAGAGCATACCTGCTTATACACACACTCTTACTCAAATATATCTTTTGAGATAAGATCATAAATTCTAGAGAATTCAACATGATGTTCGTTTTGTTCTTATGTTTTGTAATTTTTACGAAAATTCGCTGTAAATCAAATTGATATATTGATTTTATATCTAAAAAGAGAATAAAAAATTTCGTAGCACATTATAGCGGTTTGATCAAAATATATCGAGAATTTGAGGATTTTTTCAAAATGCATTTAATGTTGAATCGTTTTTCGAAAATATGTTAAAGTTTAAGATACACTCTCTTTTTGCGCCCTTGAGTACGGCGTTGAGCTCCGACTGTGATAAAATCTCAATCTTATCGATTATTAAAAGACGTTACGCATTCAATGTTCTTTGCCGTTAAGGATTAGGAAGAAATCAGAGAGGGCGAAAGTAATAAAACGATGGTTTTGTTTCGCTAAAAACTATGTGAAAATCGATTCACATAGATCCTTTGCTTATATCAATATTTTGCAGAATAAATCAATCTATGACCTCTGCTCCTTCGCAAGAAGAACTGCCTCACAGAAATCTACAGTTTTGCAAAAACGTTAACTATTAGTAGGCGTGTAAAAAAAGTCTATTATTGTTATTGTTTCATGAAAGTTTCGTAAGCAACTACTATTGGCTTCTGTTGTTTCTTAGAAGAGCAATATCGTCTTCTTTTCGTTAATAGTAGTTAACCATTTGCATAAGAGTTAAGTGTTGGCCATTGGCCTTTCATAGAAGAAGATAACCCCATGTTTGTGATTCTTTTGGATTTATTAATTCAAACAATTCTAACAACAACAAAATATTCTTGACAGCTTACGTTATGAACGAAGAAAATTATTTCATTAAGGAAGTAGTTTAGAAAAAGAAAGCCACGAAACCAATGCATTTCGCTAAGAAAACAAAAATGCAAGCGAGTTAATCCATATTTCTTCAATATTTCTTAACGTTTGGACTATCGACTATATATAATAATATAATTTCTTTTATTACTTTGTAGCAATCGAAGAAAGGGTCTAAGTTGTTGCAATTTGTCGCCATTAATTAATTTACCCATATATACCCATATACCCAACATGTCACGCCTTTCTGAAGAAACAGTAAACCAATAAGTTTCTACTCCGTTCTGTAAGGATGTAATGGCAAGGAAAGCTTCGGTCTCCAGCCGCACAAAAGAAAATGTCAGAATTAACTCTGAATGAACTCGATAAGGTCTTTAACTTGACTCTAACAATTGTATATAACTAAGGAAGCGTATATACTTTTGAATGTGTGTGTGTCATCGAACTATTTAAGCCATCCTTTAATGAAGCCTAGGAGAAAAATTTTGCTTTGTTTACAAAAGTCTCAATATGGATGTCAAATCCAAGTTTCTGAGTCTAGAGTAGCTCTTAGATCGGTAAAGCTCAATACATTCTTAAGAGTGCAACTGTTAATTGGGTGAGAAGTAGTCAGCAGACTTACATAAGACAAGGGTAATTTCTTGCATTTCTTGCAAGACATGCCGTTAATCGTTGACCACGTGTACAAATTATTCAAATCGTCAAAAGAAAAACATATTTCTACATTATCGGGGAACATTAGAACTCTGGAAGACTAAATACAACTACGAGAATAATTTGCAAATAGAGAAAAAAGCATAGGATAAAGATGGTTAATATCAAGAACACGGGATAAAATAGAAATAACTCGAGAAAGACAAGAAAGTAAGGAGCACCTTTTGAGAACGTCTAGTCAGATAACTCCGATACTAAAGTCCAGACACTTCAATTTAAAGATCAATACGTTATGATCAACTCTGGCGAATGCTTTCGAAAAATCGGTGCAAAATCTCCAGCCCATTCCAAGATTTCTAATTTCCGTACAGCATGACGGAGGTAAAGCCCGCAACTTTACCTTTCCCGTCTATTTATATTTATAAAATCACTTTGCGTTCGAGAAACAATTCAATTCCCACATAAGAGAAATATTTAAACTACAACAACAGCAAGTTTTGCTCCGTGTGTTTAAGCTCAGTTCTTGCTCTCGAATACAAGGTATAGGTGACGAGTAATCCAAAATGTTATAATCTACTTTTTCTGCTTCGAATTGACCCGAGAGTGGCTTACTTAAACCACGAAGGACATTCATCGGATGACGAGGTAGATGTTATTGGAAAGGGCAGGGAAAGCGCATGGAAGAGTGCATTGCACATAACTAATGCGGGCGATTAGTTAAACCAAGGGAGGATTTAATTTTCCTGTCGGAATAAATTCTTTAACAAGCCTGCTTCTCGGCCAATCTTCTATTTTAGCTTCCGACATAACGAACGATGAAAACTTATATCAACTTTGATCTTTTCTTATTGTCTTGTCTTGTCTTTTGTGTAAACTGGAAACTCATGGTGGTAGCATGGTACCGTTACACAAAGCCTTGTTCCATGCGCTTAATTTTTTTTAATATAATATTTCTGCGATAGTTCGCTAAAATGCTCTTTGAATGCACTCAAGTACGTCTTGCTATGTCACTTGTTACATAAAAAATAATCTGTGGAACAGCATAGGAATTTTCACTTACGTTACTAACAAATAGAAAGAATCAACTCATCAATATACGAGAAAGAGCGGAAAATTCTCTTTACTTTTAAGTAAAAGTAATTTTTTTTTGTGTTTATTTTTTATTTATTTTCTATTTTTTTTTTGTTTTTCATTTTGTTTTAATCTAAAAGAAACATTTATTTTACGTTATGTTATGTTTTTTATATCCACCACTCGAAGTTTACATTAGAAGCTAAAATTCTTTTTAGCACTTTTGGTCTTACCGTCTTATTTATAGAACTTATGATCTTCATCATGTTATTATTATCTACGATTGATGCGTATTTCTTAGAACTTTTCGCATATATTTTATGATTTACTATTAGATTGTTTCTAACAGAATTGAGTTACTATTGCTTTTATAAATTTGATTGAATTCATAGGTGAAGAGATCTTTGTCTTCCTTTTCCATGGCAAATGCAGTGAAGTTATAATTTCATTTTAGAAGAGTGCGCTAACTTTTGCAACGAATTGAATTTAGTTGGAGTACGACATTAAGAATATTTATCATCAAAAAGTAGTCCGGGATTTATGTGCAAGTACGCCAGAAATTCGATTTGATTAGCCCTTGAATCGGGAAGCTATGAATGCTACAGCGGAAAAAAGGTTGCCAAAAATTCATGCTGCACTTTTTCACACTTTATCAACTCTCTTCCAGAGAAAATCAAAAGACTTGAAAATAAATGTGTAAATGTGCAGTAATTTGACAACGTTAAGATTAGCTGGTTCGGGGAACCTGGTAAATGCTATTCTTCACTATTAAATGACAAAATCTTTCGAGTTGAAATGTTCCTTCTATTCAAAGCAATCTAATATTTTTTTCGAATACAAAAATAAAAATGCTTACCCTTGCCTCCTATTATATAATAAACTTCAAATCCTCCGGTGTTTTCTAAAGACGATAGGGCGTAACTAGAAAGTGTTAATAAATAATTTCAAAAATTTTAATAAAAATATTTAAAATATGCAGAGTTATTTCTAAAAAAAAAACCTTACATCTTCAACGAGACTTAAATCGAACTGCGAGGGTCAGCTCTTAGATGTTTTCCTTTTTGAGGTTACGTCAGGACATTTTGACTTATTAAAGACACTTTAAATTCGTTTTGTCGAAATTCGTCCTTCATTCATTAGCTGCACCACAATACATTAACGTTTTCTCGCAATTATTACAGGAAATAATTATTTAAAGGTGATTCGGCTCTATGCAGGGATTTTTAAGAATTCGAATAATCTTGAGAGAAATAAGAAGATCTTGAATAAGACCGTACAAATGGCTACATTACGTCTTCTTAGCAAAGAAATTCTTTTGATAAAAGGGCGAAATAATCTCGGAAGGATTCATTTATGAAATATCTAAAATAATATTCGCATTAATGGGGTAGAAAGTATAGATTTGCAAAAAATTGACTGCAGATCGGAAAGCTTTACATTTTGGTGGGTGGTGAATATTGAAAATTCGTTTAAGAACGAATTTAGTTTGTCTTATTTGAATATGTGTCAAGTTTATATTAATCACTAAAATAATTGAATATATTTACAAATAGTTATGATTTTAATACATACTACTATTATTATTTTAAGCTTAGTCTGAAAATACTTTTCTTAAACTTTGAAAAAGAAAGCTATTCCTGTAGGTTTTAAAATTTCCTTTTTTTTCTGATTTGTTTGAGATTTTTTTATTGTTTTTGTAAATAGTTAAACTTTCTTTGGTTTTAAAAGCGAGTTTTTATTTTTTACTTTTAATATGCTCTGTTTTTTGTCTTTTTTTTTTTGTTTCTTTTATGGCAAATGGAAGGAACCATGGACGACTCTCTATACAATGGTATATCTCCATTACATGTATAATAATATATTTATATAAAGTCCAATATATATCGCTGATTACAACTGAACATTTTCGCAAATAATAAAAAAGAAATTCTAAAATCGAGCCAATCTTTTATTCTGTTTCTTTGGCCTATAAGTGCAACAAAAATTTAATTTCTCGCATGTAATATTTTTTCTCATTTGCTGTCGACTCTCTACTAATCTAACCTACGTATGAATTGAAAATGAAACTGAATCCTTGTTTTTTTTTTTTTTTTCAAAATCTTATTTTAACTACAGTACTACAGATTTTTAGATTTTCCTACTTTTCTATTCAGCTGTTAAGTTTTAAGTTATTTTCTTGTTTTTTCTCTTTTTTTTTTTTTTGTTTGTAAAATATTTTATTATTTAATAATGTTGTAAAATAGTTCCTTTTAAATGTAAATATTTTTAACTGTTTCGTTTGTATATTAAGTCACTTTGATTTTTTTTTTTTCTTTTTTTTAGCTTTTAGTTCTTCTCCTGTTTTTCTGTGAATTTTATACTGTTTTTTAATTTTAAGATCTTGAAAGAAGTTTAAAGAAATTTGCGAGTCAAAAGTATAAAAATATTGAATAGATTTAAAGTATAAAACGTACTTTGACAAAAATGATATTATATTTTCTTTCAAATATTTTGCATTAGTTATATTAATTAGTAGGAAAAAAGAAAAAGTTTTCTTTCGTCAGATTTTTTTTTTCGTTTATAAAAATAACGTCGCTTAGGCAGAAGGGGCCGTAAATTTTCTTCGGACAATCATTGACTTATCTTATATTTCAGAGACGACGATTACATTTTTCCTTTATAGGAAGATAGGAAAGAAGAAAAGAGACTGCGGAAAGTCGATTATTGGAAGTTTTTTGTCTTCGACTGCTTTATGGTAATAAGCACCTTTGAAAAAAAGTAATGGTCTTTACTGTTTCAATTGCTCCACAGAAATGTAAACCATTGCATATTGCATGTCCATCATTGGCATGCATCTCTTCATAGACGAAGACCCACACATTTCTTGTCGTTTCGTAGCAGTTTCATAAAAGACGATTATTTGTTTCTATTGTTTCTTAGAACAAAAATAAGGTCTTTTACTGGTTCGTAAGAGTCCATCATCACTTCCGTAAAAGCTAACTATTGGCCTCCATCGTTTCGTAGAAGAAGATTGAAGATTCTACTATTTCATCGAAATCCCTTACGTCGAGGAAAGTTGATTATGATCCTTCCCGTTTCGTCGATGAGACTAATCGTCTTCTATTGCTTCTCATAGAAATGTATTGTTATAAAAGACTTGGGTTGTCACGATAGCATTTATAATTTTAAAGAGGATTATTGAAAACATCTACGACTCAGGGCACTCTCACATATTATTACTTAGTAAAAATTTGATTTTTTTTAAAGTCTTCAAAAATTTGTGCTTCGACCGTAAATCGAATTAAAAGTATTTCATATTTTAGAAATTAACCCTTGTGTATGGTACGTATGTATTTATAATATACGACGAATTCTTCTCTCTTGTGCTGGGAAATTATTTACAATGCTTGAATGAATTCGAGGTTATGTAAATTCATTTTTACTTTCTATGCGTTTTAAAAGCTGCCTGATGCCGGATGTTGATTTTGTAGATGCTGGGGCTGATGATGATATTGCGATTGTTGTTGTTGTTGCTGTTGTATGTGTGCAGCTGCGGCCGCTAGTAATACCGACGAAGTTGTGCTAGTTGTTGCCGTTGTTGTTGTAACTGCTGACGATACCGCACTCGAGCCTGTATTTATTAATGCAAGAGAAGCTAATGATGTGGCTGTTGTTGTTGATGATGTAGGGGGCGATTTCAAAGTGGGTGGTTTAATATCTTCAATTTTTATTAATTGTTCGATGGGTATCAAAGATAATTCACCGCCCGGTTGTGGTAATGGTGGCAATTTTGCTAAAGCCTTTACGATATCGGAAAAAAGAGTAAAGATATCGTAATAGATGGAAAAACCTTCAAATCATTTACCTTGGCATGCTCTACAGCAATGGCAGCTGCTTTTTCCGCCTCCCTTTGCCGACGTTCTTTAAGTTTTAATGAAAATATTGCTACCGAACGGGCACTCTTAACTAGCTTTTGTTTTAGGCGGGATTTCTTGGCAGCCAGTTCAGCCGCTGCGTGACGAGAAGGAATATATATGAGAGATCAATATGATCCAATTTTATAATATCTGGTCTCTTACCTTTTGTTTCATCATCGGTACATCCACCTGGGGTAGTAGCACTTCCGCTACTTGATTTTGTTGTTGTGCTTACTTGTTGTTGTTGTTGCGAGGTTGATGGCTGCTCTTTATCAGTAGATTGCTGCTGCTGTAAAAAGTTAGATGAGGAAGTGGGCATACTGCTTACACTAGCTCGTGCAATTTCGGTTCTATTAACCGCACCCGTTACACTGACGCCACCCCCTGACGAGGAGGATGACGAGGGCGCCATATGTGCTGATGTGTGAGATTGTTGTGCAATTGTTGCCGTTGTTAATGGAGACGTGTGCTGCTGTTGCTGTTGCTGTGTGGTTTGTTGTGGTGCTTTCATGGTCACATTACTCCAAGAGGGTGCCGGCTTCAAAATATCCATTGTGTCTGCAGTGCTTTTAAGCTCCTTTTTATTCGTATCATATTGCATTTACACACGTATATATAAATTACACATACGCAGGCAATATTATATGATGTAAGGGTAGAATGCGTTAGAGTGTGCAAAACAGTAGTTTGATCGAAAAATTTTGTTGTATTGGCAGTGCACAGTGCATAAAAGTTATGGATTTGTGTGAGTGGTGTTTATTTATATTAGAATTTTTTGTGGTTTAGTGCACAAGAATTTTGGTTTGTTATTTGCATTGACCGGTTATT
The DNA here is from genome assembly GCA_001077435.1 of Glossina morsitans morsitans. Classification (NCBI taxonomy): domain Eukaryota; kingdom Metazoa; phylum Arthropoda; class Insecta; order Diptera; family Glossinidae; genus Glossina; species Glossina morsitans. The sequence goes on along the minus strand of CCAG010006623.1, from coordinate 56,072 downwards.
AATTAATCCGTTGTTTGCGTTATTTACATAAATTACATTAGCATATAATGAATGTATCGGTGGCATACGTGTTGTAATAAGATTTCCGTACCCATCAATAAAAAGTGTTCAATAAATGCAAAATAGTTATTAACATAAGAAGGAGAAAGAAGAAATTGATTAAAATTTCAATTTTTTTCATGCAAACTTTAAAAGACAAGTCATTACGAGAAATCAAATTTCTATATATAGATTTGTTAAGTAAAGAAGAAAATTGTGGTTCAAATTCATTTTGCTTTCACTTCACTTATGGGGCTTTTCGATTTTGTTCCAAAAGTTTTTTGCAAAAGCAATACGGAAACATTTGCATAGATATCTCTTTAAAAGCTACGAAAAGATAACAATATACTAAATTAGTCCTTCCTTTTGCATCTTCGAGATTTATTTACCATAGAAATGAAAGTATTTGTACGTTCTTTTATACAAGGGTAATATTTTGGGTCGAATTATGCGTCCATCTAATTAATAAGTGCGGTCCGAATGGTCGTGGACGTGGAAAATTGAAATAAAAAGTTGAAGCTTAACCTACATATTTGCAATACATGGCCACAGCTGCAATTGAAAACGTGCATGATCTGCTCCAGCGCCACCAGGAAGGAAGTCTATCCATATAGCAAATATTGGTTTAAAATCTGGTTTCTTTATGTTATGTGAAAGTAAAATATAGAAAGAATGGATCTGATCGACATTGGTATATTTCTATATTTCCTATATATTTATTATACATAAGTAAATATATTACATATAAAGTAGATCGAGCAAAGATTTCGTGGCATTTTTCAGCAAAATTCAAACATTTTATTGGTAACCGAACCAAAGTTATTAAATCAATCATAGCACTTTGATCGGTAACCTTTGCTAACTCTGTCGAAATTCGTAGATTTCCTGCCGAAAAACTGAATCAACTGACATTCATAGGCTTCTTCTGAAGTCAGCTCTACGTCATTACCGAGGAAATCGGACAAAGCAATAGGCATACCATTCGATGGACCCTTCAAAACTTCGCCAATTCATCTCAACTTTTGCTAAATCATTGAAGATATGTGCGGACGGGCATTGTCGACAGCGTCTTTCCTGCTAATCAATTCATGGTGTTTTATATCCTCTGCACGTTTTAATCGCATTTGACAGACGAGAATGATATCATTCGGCTGGCCAAGTTGGAGCCGCATTGTTGTAATAGGTTACCCTTTTTTACATCTTATTATCAATCTCTTCATTTTGCTTTACTTCAGCAGCGATACATGAGATGTGGAAATGCAGTTTATTGAATTTCTGTCCCTTAATTCGTGTGATCCCTCAACACCAAACTTCTAATCTTTTCATGGTTAATGTTTAGTTCTCGTTAAATTATGTGCCGGTCGAATTTACTCGATTTCATCAATGATTTTTAGAGTTGTGCGGAGCACCTCTTAGATATAGATATCTTCAAATTGAAAATGAGCAAACAATTTACGTGCTGCTGGTATCAATAGAGCATTTTCTCTGCAAACAGTAAACTTTCTCAAAAGTCTACGAAGCGTTCATTCTCTACTTGCTTCGACTAAAACCTCAATTTTCTGTTTAAACAGATACTGATGGAGGTGAGTTCGATTAATGCTATTCCACTCTTTCGACACCCTTTTGCTCCGCATAAGTTAGAAAAAAACAATTATTATTATTTATTTTCTTTGGCCAGGGAAATACACTGTAATACTAAAGTCTTAAAGCACTAGTACATCTAAGGCAATTGGCTTTGTTGAAAAACATACCGTATTTGAGATTTGAACCCATGACCATTAAGTTGTTGGGTTCAAAAACAAAAGACAATTAATATTCGATTCTAGCAAAGCAATATAAATTTACGATTTGGTCTTTTTCCCAAACCCAGTCAAGTTAGTGAATGTATCTTATTAATGGAATATAAGCTCGCAAATTGTCAGATAAGCTGTATACTATTAAAAAATGATGCACGTTGTCGAGCAAATCACTCAATAAGACTCTTGTCTGACGTATATATGACAACATTGATGACAGACCTATACGATTTCTGGATAACACCAGTCTCCAAACGATAGATAGCAACATTTCGTGATGTTCTCACAATTAGTTTACAATCTATAGCTGTTTTAGTGACAATGTCTTTTTGGTCGCACTGGGTGGCTTTCCCCGGGCTGGAGTGCAGTGATGAATCCATTGTCAGATATCGTATGAAAAAATATCATTTATTTTATCTAAATAGCATCAACCAGTGCTCTGAATCGTCAACACGTTGTTGTCAAATTCGAGCAACCGCAAGCGTTCAAGCAAAATTGGAAATACACTGCTTTCTGATGTCTTCAGAATGACAGATATTTCATGTAACTGCATTTTTCGGTCTTCCAAAACAATGTTGTGGATTTTTTTCATGTTTTCTGAAACAATTACCGATTTCGGAGCGAACACAGCGCTAAGCATCATCGATGTCCTTAGGCGTTGTTTAGTAAAGTAAGTAAACCATAGACAAATTGATGTTTTCGACGGAGCGAAGATGCCATAGCACTTTTTAAGCCAATGCTCGGTGTGAACGGTCTTTTTTGTGCACTAATAAGCGATGGTTTTTTAAAAACACCCAACAAAAAAATAGACTCATGTGGATCAAATTACGGTCACTTGAGTTTTTTTTATTTAATTACTATCATGAACAAAACTTCATCGCAAAAAAGTTAGCAATTAGGTCTTTTTGGTATATAATGGGTTTACGTTTCCTAAAAATCCTTATATGCGGTGGTATCCAAAACATAGACCTACGTGCTCCAAATTCGTTAAGGTAGATTTCTTTCTCAATTTACTATTATGAGCCACTACTAATATGAGCCAATTGGAAGTGCGACCTGTTTACCATACGAAGATTCAGCTTCCATAGGAACGGTTATATGAGAGGTTGCCTCAAATGGGCGAAGGTTTCCACACCAATTGAGAATTCCGAAATACTACTACTTACCTACTTTTGTCGCGAAATCGTGAAAATGATAGTTTTTTCTATATAACGACTTTCCAGAATAAGACATTATATGGAGGAAGTGGTCGTAAAAGTGGACTGACCGTTCCCAATAGCGTTCGTTCTTAGGTCAAAGCACGTCAGTGTCCCAAATTTTATTAAAATATTTCAAAAATTACAATCTCTAGTTTGAACACAAATTTATATGAACAGACATTAGACGAACAGACAGACGGATAGAAAGGTGTAGCTCGATTTAGAAAATCCACCGGCATAATAAAAGTTGGATCTGTCTTAAGTCCTTCCGAGTGTTACATACGTCCGCACTGACTTAATATACCCTGTACCACAAGTGGTGTAGAATTTAATGACTATTAGCGATAGTATCGCTACCGATGCAGTTGTATATGTGAAATGATGTATAATAGATAAATGTACTTTTATGTTTTATGTTATGCATGTAACTACCTTAGCTATGCAATCTATGCTCCTATGCAGATTAATATTATCGCTGACTTTTAAACGTGACATCCATTCAGGTGCATGAGTTTTTTGTGGATATTTTTCCTGTTTTCAGGTGTTGTAAGGGTTTTGTACAGTAATAATAATACGAAAAAAAAGTAATAATTGGATCAGGATAAGAGTGAGATATAGATAATAAATCTTATGAATATTAATTATATTGCGATTAAATATTAGAAAAATGAAATGCATGTTATATGAAAGAATCAGAGTTACAAGCGATCATGGAAATTATTTACAAACAAAGATAAAGGGAAAGAGAAATAGGCAGTAAGAGTTAAGAGTTAACAGAATGTGTCTTACGCTCATATTTAGATGCATAGCACTCTCGGCAGAGATTTTACGTGGTTTAAAAGGTGGTATTTCCGATATTTTTGTTGTTGTAGCTGTTGTTAGTGGTGGTGGTGGTGATGGTGGTAGTAGTGGTAGTGGAGGTGATGAAGAGGCAAAAATCGGTTGACGGGTACGCTGAGGACTACTGCTAGCACTGCTACCAGTATGGTCAGCTGAATCGCTTGATTTCTTCCGAAATGGCGGTATATCTGGTATATGCATATTTTGTCGGGCATTTAAGGCCAAAGAGCTTGTACTGCTTGCCGAACCGCTATATGTTTAATATCAAATCAAACGCAAAACAGCAAATGGGAAAAATGATCAAGTAAAGCGATGGGTGGTTGGGAAAGGGGTAGCGAGGAAATTACATAATAATCGCAATAAAAATGAATAAAATGGTATAATTTTTTAGTGCAAGAAAAAGGAAAATTTACAAAAATGAACGAAAAGAATAAGAAGAAGAAAAGGTATGAAAAAAGTGGACAAATTTTAGTATAAATTATTAGCCATTTTTTTGAATAAAATGTTTTATACACAAAATATATTTACATATACATACATACATACATACATACATACATACATACATTCAAGCTTTTCTATGTAGAAATAAAACTATTATTTAACGCGTCTTTCTAATTTTCGCCAACAAAGATTTCAAATACTTAATTATCTAACAAACACTAATGCTACGCAAACATTCAGTTGCAATATTATACATATATATATATATTAGCAACACAACGACAAAAAAAAAAACGAGAAAAACTACAACAACATTGGTTTATCGATTAAATTACCCGGTTAAAACGTGCAATCTTTGTTTTGGTATCGAGCTTAAATTACGAAATGAATATCCACGAAATGGAGGAATTTCCAGTATTTTCTTTTTCTGCTTACAACTTTTACATGCGCTATGATACAAAAATTTATATACCAAAAAATATATATATATATATTTTATTTATTTTTTCTTTTTTCATTTTTAAAAAAGAAATAATTTAAAGACTTAATGTATTTTTTTCGTATTTTCAAAGAGAGAGAGAGAGAGAGAGAGAGAGAGGGAAACGTATTCATACTAAGGCTATTGTGTAGGGATTTCAGAAAAAGGAAGTGTTCACGTGGCAATTTGTATAATAAATATAGAGTGTGAATAGTAGAAAAAGTAAGTGTTCTTTTCGACATTAAAGCCGAATTTTGTATACCCTCCACCAGTATTGAAAGGATTTTCAATTAACAAAATTCGTAATGATTTAAAAGCCTACAATACAATTTATCTCACTCCATTGAAACTTTGACCGGCAGAGTGACGTCGATCTTACATCTTTAGTCTTTGAAATTATTAACTGCATTTTCATATTTTTTTTTTTTTTTTTTTTTTTTTTTGATAATATTTTAGTGGAGGATATCAAGAAAGTGGTTTTAAGATAAAAAGAATATTTTCAAAAATTATGTTAAAAAAATTAAACAAAGAAAATTAAGTACAAGTGTTGAGAAAAACGAAAAAAAAGAGCAGAGTTTGTGTAAAAACAATTTCACAACAACAAATTATCACTTACCCACTAAGACCATGACTTAAATCCTGATTAAGACTCGTTAAAGAGGCTCCACTATTAGGCGGTGTAGACTCATGCAAGGGACGTATCAAAATCGTACTCGTCTATAAACCATATCAGAATGAATGCGAAAGGATATTAGGAGTTTTTTCTTACCTGGGAAGGTGGGGAATCCGGTGTTGAATCACGACTCACGAACACGTTTTCCTCGGTTTCGACATTACGCCGTAAACCGTAACGAGAAATATCATCTAAATAGGATTCATAATTACTTGGTAGATGGCCGGCCTGTTGTTGGTACAAGACATCTGCAGATATTTGACTGTTCAGAGTTTGCTCACTTGTGGTAGTACCGCCCTCCGTGCTTCTCACATCCTTACCGCTTCTAACTGCTTCCATATTTAAAGTGGATAATTCATGTTCGGCAGGCGTAGACGTAGTACTCGGTGGTGTTGGTGGTGTGGGACGTGGCGAAGTACCTTTGCATTGCATTTCACGACGACAGTGTTCAGCTCTGGCGATTTCAGCTGCCAGCCAAGATGGTAACTCAGGCAAAAGCCAAGTAAGCGCTGACCGCAAAGCCAACATGATATGCTTCAAAACAAACCAAAAAATTAAAAGAAAGCAATATCATTATCATTGCTATCCTTTTGCGCTGCATACGGGAAACATCATTATTGTTTACCTCGAGAGTGACAATTAGTATAATGGTTTGTGCTGTGGTTAAGCCTGGCCATAAACGTGACACTTGACCGGATAAACCAATTAAGGCGCAATTAACAATGACAGCAGCCAGTGACAGTAAACTTAATGCATTTTGCCAGGTACCAATGTTAGCTACACGTTGCCCGAATGGCCTTTGATGAACATGAGCCAATTTGAAAGCATCGGACCGTATTTCCATTAGATTATTAATCAATGCACAAATACCGGCCAATGGAAAGGCAGCCGAAAATAAAACTACATAACCCATTTGCACTAACATTTCCAAATGATCGGAAAACGTGCCGTCATACTAAACGGAAACAAAGAAAACAGATTTAGAAAAAGAACAATTTGTAATATTTACCAACTGATGAAGAAAGTAATAAAACATTTCTGAACGATTTACTTTATATAGCGAACTTTCAATTTCCGCTTGGCCAATATTACGTTTACTGGACGCTATCGATATTGAAGAGATTTGTGTTGATACTGATGCAATGGAATCTACTGATTTTTTAGGCATTTGTTTTGATGGTGTACCAACCGTTTGGGGTGTCGACGCTGCACTTCCCGTTGCCGGTTTCTCAGCATTATTACCGCCATTTCCATTTGGAGCATGATCAGCCGAATCCAATATAGAGCGATTTACACTTTGAGTAGGACTTAGAGCACCCCACATGTTAAAACTGAGCTTAGCCAAACGCCATTGTTCGACGAAATACGGTATTGCAGACTCGCGTAAGTTTCCTATTATTTGACGGGAAATTAGGAGACCAGCTAATTGCTGACATAGTAAGAGAAAAGAAAAAAAAAACAAATTAGAAGACGCGAACGTATCGGCATAAACATGCCAGCATTATTTATAATCGAAGCCCAGAGACTACGGCTTAGATTAAAACTTCGGGTCAATTTAATAACGCATGGCCGATTAAAAGTTGTAAAATATTTCGTATAAATCGCATTGACTCAGGTTCATTGCTTTTATACTTTTTATAAAATATTTATACCATCCCTGAAAAACAGATCAAAGATACCCTATTGTCTACATACTCTTCACTAATGTAAGATTTTGAGTACTTTTCACCCCATCATTCATCTATGTATCACTTACAAAAGGTTCAAACCAAAGTTATATATAGGTATCAAAAGGTAGTTATAGGGTAGTATATTATAAGCTACCGATAAGCTAGAGGCAAAGCATGACTCGACATATGATGAAGAGTTGGAATAACAGCTGCCTTCGAATGATTGATACGGCTTTTGTATCATAACGCCGACGACGAGGACAAACATATCCGAACTAAAGTTCTAGTAGTGAATTTGTAGAAAACGTTCACTCAGACCTATATAATGGGTCATATAAAAAATCTTTGCGTTTTTTTCCACGGTTTCAAGCTCCTTTTTGTAGCCTGCTCTTTTCAATTGATTCCAAACGGTCGAGTGCTTGACATTTAGTACCTTCCCTATTCCTGACAGACTGCGTGCTTGTCTTGCTCCCCCTTTGCAAAATTTCCTCGTCATTTGCAGTGACTGCGAGCTGCATCTTTGACACCGAAATTTCCGGAACGGAATCGAGCAAACCACTCCTGAGTCCTTCGTCCACTCACAGCATGCTCACCGTACATTTCACGAATTTTTCGAAATGTTTTTGCATGTCTTAGCTTTTTTATACTTCTTACAAGTTCTCACAAATTTAGCGTCAAAAAAGGATGTGATCAGACTTCACACTGTAAGCAAAACAACATAACCTATGAAAGAAATTAACTAAAATATGATATAAATGGTTGACAAATCCTTTTGAAGCTTGAAGACAAAAATTGCTTTGATTCATTCACTGGCATCTCCGTGATCAACAAGACGATTTTCAATATTTTTTCTATACATTACTTTGCGGAGGGGGAGCTTAGAATTTAATTTCGAGACTAATTGCTTTTTATCTGCTTGTATTCTTCCCTGAAGTTAATAAAAGTAGCCATTAATCTGATTTCATCGATTGACTTACCTCTTTTAGTTTTTCCTCGTCTCGAAGATAGAACGCTATATAAAATAATGACAAAAAAGAATTCACGAATTGGAAGAGAGCCACTTTAGCTATTAAATGGTTTTCGTATTTGGACTGTAAACGATAGTTTTCTAAAAGAGAAGAACAAATTAAGAATGTGTTAGTTAACGTAAAGAATAACTTTTAAGCGCTCAATAGTCTGTTTGCACAATAATTTACTTTAGTTTAATACATGTGCATAGTGTGGACACGTCTACGTATAATAAATGTATTCAGCATCTAAGCAAATAATAAATGTCGTTCGAAGTTATGTCTCGGCCCACTCATAGGTCAAATACGCAGCAACGTAGATGAACTAAAAAATGTTATTTGTCTTATCTTAATAAAGTATCGAAGTAGATTCGATGTAAAGCATCATAATCGGGTGGGACCGGTTATTGAATGCTTTATACGAACTCGCCTCCGCTTTCTGGAGTTACGTCATAAATTATAAGAATCTTTTTCAATCTTTACTAGGATGAAGGTAGTGGGTAGGGTATAAAATATTCGGCCAATTTGATTATAATTTTCATACATACTATTATTGCTTATAAGACAATACAATACTCCCCGTAACATAGGCCCGAAAGATCAGATGGTCTTCTAACACGAATTTAATGAGAAAAGTGATGTTATCTTGCCTTGGTTTTCATCGAAATGTTATTTTATTATAAGAAATATTAAGGAAACCCCATAAGCTGTTCATGTAGATGGCTTTAAAAAGTAATTTCAAATCAGTGAATATAATAATAATCCTAGTAATGAATAAATCTACTTAAACCACGTGGCTGATTGCTAAGCAAATGCGTAAAACATGTAATGCAAAATGTAATAAAATAAGTTTTAAAAAAAAAATATAATTTTTATATCTTACCTTTATCGTTTAACCATACAGCCAACTTATAATAAGCTTCATCCATTAGGGTAATCGCGCCGGCTAATAACACTTTGGGAATAACACTTAAACAGCAAACAACACCTTCCACTGGTAGCTTAGAGTCCCACCAATCCTATTAGAAGGAAAATGCATAGAAAACACAACGATTATAATTGCATTTAGTGAATGAAGTAAAGGAACTAGTTTTCTTAATAAACATTTTCTTCATAAAGACAAATGTCCTCTGGCAGACTTAAACACTGCTGCATAAGTATATGCAGTTTTATATATATACATAAAGAGACTAATAGTTTTTAGAAGCGAATAATTACTGGTGCTTCGATTCTGTTTTACTTGAATGCAATACATTTAAAGGTTATATACTTTATACCCAATTATAAGTTTTAATGCAAAACTCCATTATCTCAATCGCTTTCCAACTTCCATTAATCCACTACTACTGACAACATGTTATGAAGTTTAAAGGTTGATTAAAAAAAAAAAAAAAATCTTTAAATAAACTTTAAATAAACTGTTGAAATATCAATGCAATGCCTCAGTCAAAACTTTTCACATCTGTACATATTTATTATTCAAGTATATATATGTATACAAGGAGGGATAAATATTATTGCTTCACTTTAATGTTACCTGAGAGAGAGGAAAACTTCTTTGAAAAAGTGAGCGCTTTGAAGTTAAATGACCATGAACTCTAGCATCTATATTATTTTCAAACTTAAAATGCGTACATTTTTTTCTATTCAAAGTGTTAAAGGTCTTGGAAATTATTGACCCACGAAATTGCTATAACAACAGCTATTATCTGATTATAGCTTTGCTTTCATGAACGTAAACATTTTGTTATGGTTTTTAAGGAAATTTCACAGACTTGCGCTTCATGTTTATGGACTAAAGCCAAATCGCATGATTAAATTTCTGGTAAAACTTTTATAATCATCATTACTTTAACATATTAATTTTTCAATTCTCTTTTTACTACAAAAAAAAAAAGAAAAAAAAAAAACAATAATAAATGTGAGATTTTAAGTTAAATACATTGTGTCCGTTACTCTGTTCAAAACTTTTCGATCTTTGCTTTGAATTTTTATTAATTTTTAATATGAACCTCCTCCCCCTTTAGAACAATGGAATATATTTGCTTTTCTTTTCATTCGCACTGTCTATAACGCAAGAAAAACGGCAATTTTTCGCATGACATTTTTTTTTTTTTGTATCCCACAGCACTTGTGATATAGGGAATATTAAGTTTGTGCGAATGCATGTAATACCTAAAAGCATGAAGATAGACTTTATTATATCGGTCTTTTCTGCTTGTTTGGTCGTCTGTCTTTCTGTCTGCTGTTTGATGACCATCCCTCCACTTTTTATATTCACTCTCCAAGTCATTATTGAGATATTTTGATTAAAATTAGTGCACTGAGATGCAGACCACTTTTGCGATCATTCCCCAAATAAATGCAATTTTTAAAATTGTTTCATAAAAATGATGAAAATGAATCCATAATAGTAATTTGACACAAAAAACGAAATGTATCAAATTTGGACTATTTTTTGGGCCTTAAATAATGTAAGGACTCGATTGAAATTAAGCTTTCGTGTTACAACAGAAGTACTTTATGATGAAAATAGATAAAGAGCGACAAGATCTTTGGCAAGAAAGTTAATTTTGCTAAACTTAGTTCATCTATCGCCTCTCTGATTCCCTGTCATATAGAGGCTTCCAAGGAATGTATCCTTTGCATCAAAATAAGGTAAACGTTTTATTGTTAAATGAAGAATTATATTAGGCGAAGTGGTATAGCGATGTTTAACGTTCGGCCTTGCTTAACTATAATGCATTTGCTTTTCTTTTGGTTGCGTTTAGAAACAATGCGGCCATATTTCTTGCTTTATGAGATCGACTTGATTTAATCAAAAGTTATGTCATATTATTAGTTATATTCGATTGCATTAAGGAGAATTTATTTAATTTTTCAGAATTACTACGCCCACATTCAAAGCAGCCTCCTTTTCGATATTAGACCTTTTTTCAATGCAATTTAAGCTTCCACTGTCATTTCGATTTTGTTTAGTTTAAGAAGAATGTTGCCCTCTCAAGTTTCCTCTGACTTTTGTGCAGGGTTGGAGACCCTGCTACGTCATCGCAATGATGTTATGTTTCTTTCAGAAATTTTAGATTTCTCCCACTAACTATTACTTCGGTTAAGACTAGAAGAAAAGATATTTTTCACGTATTGTTTTATGCATTAATCTAAAAAGAAATGTATTTAGATTACTTATGCACATATACGTACACAAATACACGATCTTGTGATTATGTTGAAAATTCAAATCCCTATAAAACAGTTACGTCTTTCCGTCTTGTTTTATAGGAGATATCTATCTTATACTATAATCTCCACTTCATGCTTATCTATTAGGAATTTTTGCATTTATTTTATGCTTTGCCTTATTTCTGAATGTTTAATAAATCTTTTAACAGCATTGGATTAACGTTGCTTTTATGAAATCTTGAAGTTTGTTTGTTTCTTTTCATTTGATTAAATTAAATTATATATTCTATATGCAACACTATTATAGTTCACTTTTTACTTTACAAATTAGTTTCGTAATCAACTAAAACCATTTTGTAAAACTTAATTGAAATCTTGAAATAAAATTGATATTTTCAAATCTGTGAGAAATAATGAAAAATTTCGGTTAAACTATATTCGGATCGTCTCAAAGTTAAAAACAAGTAAAAATACTGTAGTATGGCAAGGTCCACCATTAACTAGCCTACACACTGTAGTTATCCATATATCGACTTTTCAAAATAATGCGTTTTATGAAAAGTGGTCGCAAAAGTAGTTCGATCCGAATCATTTTCACTAGGGCTCATTTTTGGCCCCAAACAAGTTAGTATACCAAATTTTAACAAAATATCTACAAAATATGCATTTGAGCACAAGAAAACAATGCAGGCAGACGGACCGACAAAGTTAAATCCATTCAAAAACTGATTCTGAATCGATCGGTGTGATAAGAGGTGAGAATATCTCAAGTCCTTCTGGGCGTTGCACAGATTTAATATATCCTTGTACCACATGACAGAATGAAGAGCGCTGGAAAACTGCTTAAGATAAAGGATATTTAGAATTCCTAACAATATGGACATGTCGCTTTCTTACTTTCTTAGTTTCGAAACTCATTTATTGAAAATAATATATATCTAATATAAAGAAATCGTATATATATAAAACTATATTTATATTTACTTTGGGATCTATGAGAGATAAGCATCGAATTCTCGTTAAAAATACTCCACGTTTTGCGTATTTGTCAGGGTAAACAGACAACTGCTTAAGCTTGCAGACTTCGTGTTTTCCGTATTTATTGGCGTAAACAGACAACTGCTGGAGTAAACTTTCTCCAAAGGTCAATACGTAAGAGAAACATAATTTTCTTTTGTTTTGAACTCATCAAAATTTCAAATCTTTGTCCTTTAGCTATGTAATTGCAAGTTGTAAGTTCAAGTCATTAGTTACACTGGAAATTGAAAAACTTTTTAAAATTTTTTACTTTGTATCTCCTCTCCTTGTCCTTTCGTTTGACAACCAAGTTCTGAATCATAATAATTTTTTAGTTTTTGCATTCATCGGGTGTATATGTGCTTCAAATTATGTTTTTATACAATTCCGTAGCATCTCCTAGGTACAGACAGAGTGAATGTAAAAATAAGTGTAAACCAGCGAGTAAGTTACTCTAACATGGATATCAGCTTTTGCTTACTATTCGAAACCTTCATCATCGTAAAGCTGGAATAACCGATGAACAGAGATCATTAACAACAGCACTCTGCTATCTTTAATATGTAAAAAAGTAAAAGCAAATGAGCCGTTGTTTTTGACGTGGTTTGATTTTTTATGAAAAGTTAAGTAATGATAACAGTGGATACAATCTGCTACTAGCTTTTTGTTTACAAACTGCTCTAAAAAAAATCCTTCAAAATTTTTATCATTTTGTCAATATGAACCTTAAACACTTAAAGCAATTAAATACATGAGTTCACTTTCCGCAAAGATATAATATCGATAAATAATAATAATAAAAATAATATGTATAAATTTCTTTTAACTAATACGATCACATTATAAATTCAATTTAATTTAATATATAAAAAAAATAAAATGGGCCTATTACATGTACAAATATATTTCAAGCCATTTGCATAAAACCCTCAAATATAACATAAAGTGGACTTAGACTATTTTCAAAGAAAAACTCTTTCGTTTAGGGAGCGTTTAGTTTTTGGAAACATTGCAACCGCTTTTGTCATTGTTCAGAACGAAAAAAACCTAATGCATCATGGACATATGTTTTCCACTTTATAAAAAAAAATAGACTTTAATTTCATATAAACTCAATACTAGAGTATTATGTTTCTTTACATCCAGATATCTGGATCATGCACAAATAAATTTGGCATTCTTTAAATCAACTTGCCCTTACGAAACCACATTTTTGATTTGTACAAAGAAAAAGTGCCCGCAATTTTTAGAAATTCGCAGAAAGAATGTTTATATGCGATTTTTTGATTTGTACAAATTTGAGAAAAAGTCCCCGCAACTTTTAGTTTAGAAATTTGAGAAAAAGTGCCCGCAATTTTTAGAAATTCTGAGAGAGAATGTTTATATGAGATTTTTTGATTTTTACAAACTTGAGAAAAAGTGCCCGCAATTTTTAGTTTAGAAATTTGAGAAAAAGTGCCGGCAATTTTTAGAAATTCTGAGAGAGAATGTCGTCGCATGAACAAAACTCCCACTAACCATCTATATATTTTATAAATATGCGAGAGAAAAATTAATTACAAATTACATTTGGCAAAATTTTTCTCGGAAATGATGTATAGATGCAGCAATTAAAGCAAAGTATGCATAAATAAAATTTTTCTAATGTCATACTTTTTGAATGCATTTTCATAAAACTTTTATAATTTCTTCTCTCTGAAACACTATCGCCACTCATCCATTATAATTCACAAAGCCTCCTCAAAAGCGTTCGTATTTAATTGTGTGCGCACACATATACTGTATGTTTACAGCCTAAAAAAAAAATAAACAAATATATCAACAAGTTTTCTCTCTACCTTTGCGCTCATTTTTTTTTTTTTATTTGTCGCCATGCCGTATACGTAACTCGTTTTGTTATTGTGCATTCATAAAAAACCTATGACTCCTAAAAGTATACTCAAGCATTATTAACTAACATATAATTTATAAGTACATACTTCACAGCTGACTACAAAATACTATGAAGAACGAGTATCGTGTAACGGTAATTGAGGTTTATTAATGTCATTGCAATGGTGTACTGTAGAAAATATGTCCGGGAAAGAGGTAAAGGAAGATAAAGCTAGCAAGATATGATATATTTGTAAAACAAAAACAAAAAGTTAAAATCTGTATAATATATAACTCAATAAGAAAATTTAATGACAAACTAATAAACTGTTATTTAATTATTACAACAATTTATTAGTATTTGATAAACCGTACAATTTATTGTTGACTGAATGTTTGGGAAAAAATATTGATAAAAATTTTGAAACTAATGATTAAATTAAATATTTATTAAAGGCCTTATTGTTATGCGATGAGAATTAATTTTCAAATACATGTGCATGTACATATGTATGTATGTATGTATATAATAAACATATAAATAAATAATAACCTTGTGTAAATTATATATGCATTGGCCAATTCCTTTATCAGGTATGTTATTGCTATCCAGCCAATCCTGTAAAAATATATTTAAAATGTCAATAAAACAAAAGAAAAGAAGCTTGATTCGCACAAATAACGGGAGACAAAAACTACGAAAAAAATTAAAAGTATTTTGAAAGTGTAATATGCGTTTGAAAAGAGTTTATTATGAGAAAGTTACATCTAAGCTTAGACTAAAAGAGAAAAGTTTTTTCCCCACAAAATGGCTACAAGGTTGAAGGTTTTGTTAATGTAAAGGATACTTAACCACAAAACTTTTTTAGAATTGTTTTTTCTTCTTCTTTTTTTTATTATTATTATAAAAATTCAGATTTAAAGTGTTAAGTTTAGCGCGGAGAAAAAGTCAAAGTATGGCAAACTGTAAAATTTTTTAGGCCAATGTTTGCTAAACATGTAATTTGTGCTGTCTATTTAAAATTTATGAGCACATTATTTAAAGTGTTTAAAAGTGGCAATAAACGTATACATATGTGCGCGTGCATAAATTTTTCATTATATAAATTGTTACTAAACTAACACACACTTAAAAAAAAAGTTTTAGGGCAAATCGTTTTTTTTTTTTTTTTCAAATTCTTTTTACTGGTTCTTTTTTTGCTTTTTTAATTTAAGTCAAGAGATTTTTGTGCAAACGAAACACTTTGCAATATTAACACATGATTACACACATAACCGTCATTACATATATATGCTTATATCTGTAAGGATAATATTTTCTGTGTTTATGCGTTGAACTTTTTTTGACTTACCTGAAAGCGTAACATCAAAAACATTACGACGAATACAAGTAACAAACATAAACCAATTATGGGAAAACTAACAAGATAACGAAATGCTCGTCTTTTCCAGGCCGGTGCTTCTTTGGGTTCCAAACGTCCAGTTACGTTATTTTCAACAAGGGAACCCTATCAAAATGGAAATGCAAAAGAAAAAACAAATGAATTTGTTTCGGCCGAATATGTAATAGTCTATCCAAAAGCCGTATGTCCAGTACAGATTAGATCATTCACTCATTCACTGAGCTATGTGGGACACAAGATTTTCTTTCTTATTTGCAATAACAAAAAATATGTATAGAAGGCCTCATTTCGCTTCATTCCGTTATCAAGTTTTGTAGATTGCATCTTTTTAAATGTCAAAGGTGTGTTAAAGCAAATGCTGTATGTATGTATAAGTAAGCGAAATTTTAACACTCTATCGATAAACGGAATATACTGTTAACTTTGTTAAAGTCTCAAGTTTTTAGTGGATATATATCGGATTTTCGACGTTGCTAGCCACTTTCAGACATTGTAAACTCTTTTTAATATAAATAATCTTATCTAGCACTTGAATATCACGTCAGTGGCCGAGCAGAAAAAAGTTTCTACCTAACAATTCAATGGTCGTACGCTCAAATCTCAAGTGCGGTATAGTTTCTAATGAAGTCGATAGCTTTTACATGCTAGTACTACATGCTAGTACTTTAAGGCTTTAAGTCTTTAAATTTATTTAATTATAATAACGATAATTGTAAAAACAAATTTTATATTGTCTGGTACGCTTCTACAACTTTTCAGACTTCAAGACGACAACTGACATAAATTTTTAAATGAAAATATTTTAAACCTTTTTATGCTTTCAATTTTTCAAAATATTATGCACCTACTTTCAACCAAACGCATACAGACATGATGATTGAAATGGATTAAAAATTTTAAAATTTTTTGCGCTATTGAGAGATATATATATACATCATCTTGCATAATCCAGGGTATACGTAACGTTTCGTAATGAGAACGCTTAAGTATTACAAAAACTTTAATAAACGAAAAGTTGTTTTTTTATTTAATATTACCTTATATAGTGGTCGCGGAGGTTCTAAAAGCTCGGGCGGCGTTGATAACGTACCCCAACGAAATGCCAACTCAACCGAATAACGTTTCCAAGCCTCCAAATATAGCGAAGCCCAAGCCACATTAAACAATGAAAACAAGACATGTCCCATATCCTGAGCCGTTTGACCTTTACCCCATAGGATTATGTATAATATAGAACCAAAAACCGCTGGTACGCCTAAAGCCGAAGTGTAATGTCCCAGCCAAGCAAAATACAAGGCAACCTTAACACCAAAATATTCAGCAATATCGTCTAAAATGAAAATATTTACGAAGACTTTCAAGTTCTTATAGTCGCACTTATATCGTACTTAAAACACTTACCCAGAGGTTGAGGTGCAAATATTTGCTTAACCCAACTCCTTTGTAGTTGGGTTAAAGTCTTGGTTTCATGTAAAGGAAAGATTTGTGTAATTAAGCCAGTTTCTTGCCAAGCAGCCACAATGCTTTGTCCCTCATCAACGGCGGCACGACCTTGTAAAGCTTCAACATCCGTTGGGCTGGCTCTCATACCTTGCAATACTTGCAATACTAACCACTGACGTTCTTGCGAGGTAAATAAATTGGTACTACTCTCGTCGGATTTTAATTGCTGAAAACAATGGCTTTCACGTGTGGTAAACTCACGTAAAGCACCACCCAAATCGGGGCGCAGGCGTTTCGGTAGACGGGCCTCTTCTGCTGCTCTAAACAAACTTTTCAAAGAAGAACGCAATGAGAAAAAAAGTGTATAGTATTTCTCTACGATAACATAATATATACGAAATAATCGTGAAAATTTACATATTTGTCGGGGCGGTTATATAAAATGCATTACGTCGCGAACTTTCGTGAGCTTTAACTTGCACCACCAAGCCCAAACCCGCGGAAGGTTGTGAACGAATACGTGTCAATAGCCAACGTAAAGCCTCATCAGGTGCATCTTCGGGAAATTCTATAACTACATCACATTGTGTTGGTATTTTATTAAGCCATAAACGTCGTGGTGTCATCAAATGCCCAGCATAGGGAACTTTACGACGAAAGTGTCGAGAAGCTAAGAAAATGAAAATGAAAATACGATTAGCTAATGAGCTGATTACATTCATACGATTGCATAATAAAACTTTAAATTGTAAGTGAAATCACAGCACGAGATTTCTTTATATAGTAAACAATTGCCATCACTTTGTGTGTTGAAGTCGTAGCTGAATAAACGATTTTAGCAAATGCATTGCAATGTATTATGCAATTTGTATGTATTTTAAGCAAAGAACATTGCATGCAAAGCTAAACTTATATAACTAAAAAAATGTTATAAAGTTAACAGTGATGGATTTTCGAAAGATTTATTCAAAAAAAAACTTTTTTTTTGATTACGTAAATAATCAACGAGAAAATAAAACTAATCTAGAAAAGAAAATCGTTGCTCTCAGCGATTTTAATTCACTTTTTTGTTTTAGTTAACATATTTCGTTTTTTTTTTATTTGTTTTTTTGCACTTAATTCTAATAACTTTCTAGAAAGCTATGACAAAGTCTTTCTTTAGTTGCTCAGTCATTTCGCTGTTTAAAAAGTTAGCAAAAGTAGTCTCATAAGTTTTTTAAACTTACATAGCAAATCTCGAAAAAAGATTATTTCGAAAACTTTAATGCTAATACCAATCGAATCTTTACCTGATAGTTCAGTATAATATAGTGTAGTATAACGATTTAACATTTTAAAACTAATAATTGCTTTATAACATGTGATAGATGTATGGGTATTGGTTGTGAAGGTCCACAACTATCTCTCATTATTGGGCTGAAATTGTTTCAGTTCTAATGGATGCTGAACTAAGTTACGTGTAAGCTAGCGGTGAAAAAAACTATTAAACGAAACGAAGCTGACCCGAATTGGGTCATAGACGGCAGCAGTTCAGATGTAATATTGAAAAAGCAACGAATCTCTGTCTTCTTTTGTTGCTCTGCCGAGCAAGAAAACAGATGTGTCCGCGAACAAACCCACGGGCAAAGCAATGCATAAACGTAGCGATGAAATAGTGAACAACATATCATAATACAAGAAGCATAGGTCACAGAAACAAAAGAGTAAAGCCAGCAGGGAAAGATAAGAAGAGATGATATAAGAACATTGTTAAACTGAGAACTTAGTCAATCTTGGATAATCTTAGACTCATATCTAATAGACATAATAGAATATCATATATAATGCAACTATGTAACTCGCTCTTTTCTATGCTCAGAATAATGACCACTTAGCGTTTTCACTATGCATTCTGAAATCTAAATGTGGCTTGAGTGCGAAAATGCGAACTGTCCCGGCATGAACGCGTAGGCAGGCGTCCGCTTAGGAGCCCGTGTACTTGAATCTTTTTATTTCTCCCTACGGGAGTGCGGTCAGTGTGACTGTATGTCTCTACAAACACATGCTTAAAGGGGACCCTGAGATCCCGACAAACGCATTCCCAACACGAGTCTAAAATCCATTTATTTTCTCGTAGTATATAGCTTTCGGGATGCGCCTGCTTTCTCTTGAACGTTTAACTTAGCATTTAATGATAAAAACGCTTCAATACTATTCGTAGCGTATCCACATTTCTGAGCGAAAAGTCCGTTACGATAGCTTTACGTCCACCAGCTTCAACTTGTAGTCTTCGTAAACGCCTCCATAAGTGGAAAGTTGTGGAAAAATTCGAATTGGTATATGCATTTCCTAACGCTCTCGGACCAAGAAGATACGGGAAAGCAAAAATTAAGGAGAAATTTAAACTACACCTATGTATATTGATAGTTGTCTCATTTTATTGTTTCTACATTCTCTACTAATTTGAAGCAACACACTTAGACGATCGATTGACCGCCCGCCCTGGACATGAAAACATTAAAATAGTTTTCAAATAGCATTGTCAAGAGAGTGAGTCTCTAGCCTTTCATCTGACTACACATGCATATGTAAATGTTTCAACATTCGAAAACTAAGAAAGTTGGCCTTAGAATTGTTGTAGTATCCACCCACTGACCACCATTCGCACCTTATCACTCTTATCTATGCGTACAGAGAAGGAAATCTATGCCTAGGCATACTTTTATGTCCAACAGAGAGAGTACGGCTAGGGCAGATAAAAACTAGATGAAAATCTCAGAAGTTAAATATTTTGGCGTTCTGTCGATTTTTCTACCAAAAAAACAAGTTCCTGCTTGATTGTAACAAAGATAGATAAAAAAAATCTCCAGAAAACTCATCATATGACGTTTTAGACCATCAATTACTTCCTCTACAAAGACAAGGAATCCTTGCTAAGTAATTCGTAGATTGAAACTAAAATCTTTTGCTTATATAACATTCCTGTAAGACACCCCGCTAATAACAACACATAGGTCTCAATGTGAACAAAAGTGTTAAAAATAAAAAAATTAAAAAAAAAAAAACTTTAAACAGAGAGAAGTTCCAGGAGTAATAAGTGAATTTTTCGACTAAAAAACTCAGTCACTTAGCGAGGGAGCGAATATCTTCTACCTTAAATTTAACGGGAAATGTTTCGGCTCTACACAAACAAACTTAAACGAAATACAAAGCAAGAAAAAAGTGATAATATCCTAGGCACCAAACTATGATGTTCACAAGGTTAAAGCAAAACATTGTTTTATTAATTGCAGGCGTATCAGTTGAGTGGGCGAAACCTTTTTTTACGCTAATCTTTAAGGTGGTCACAGAATGTAAGATTTGGTTGAATATTTCTCATAACTGATAGACTAAAAGTTTTTTCTCGTTGGAAGCGTGATTAAAAGGCCATCATGCCCAATTCTTCTTTGACTTTTTAAATCTTTACGGTTTTTGGTTTACTGCCGGCATTCAATATTTAATCTGTTGCCCTTTAGTTAAGTGTACGTGCGTTATATTCCAGTTTTCTATTTCTACTCACGTGACCATGGATTTTCCAAACACTTGAAATAGAAAGACGAACGGACAAGTGGACGAAAGAACAAAAATTACTCTACGCGAATGAAAGTCTCTAACAAAGTCTCTAACCCGCATTCCTGTGTATTACAGACAGAAGAACAGATCCAATCTATCCCCAGCCTTCAATGATGGTGGGGTACAATTAAATAGAAAAGAAAACACTAAAAAATAGGGGACAAGAATAACATGACAGAGAAGAGAGAGAGAGAGAGAGAGGAGAGAGAGAGGAAATTTGTGACAAAGTGTAAACTTAAACTATAGTACGTGCAAGTGATTGTTTGTCTTCTCTTAACTTTCTTCAACATTTTTATTTATTGTTGAAAAACTATTTTCCTCACCCGCTTTACTCACAAAACGACCTTGACGTTTATTTGCAATCTTTATTGTGAATCTATGCATGTACCACTTTTGCCTAAAAAACTTTTGAAGAAAATCCTGCAGTTTTGATGATAAATCATCGTTTAAATTTTTTGTTGTTTCCTTGTATGCTATTACAACACTTGTAACATGCACTGGTTTATATGGTTTTTATATAATAATAACGACAGTCTTAAGACTCATTATTAATTAAAATACACGTCTGCACATATTATAATAAAAGAGCACATATATATTTTTAACTTGACTAACACACAACACACACAATCCTTTCATTTTATACTGTAATCTTGCTTTACTATGTGTGCTAGTACTTTATAATTCTCTTTTAACTGCTGCTTTAATGATGTAGTGGAGGGGATGACGATGTATTCACTAGATATTCAAGGATATTTTCCAAAGACAAAGTACATAATTATAATTATCAAATATGTAAAGCGGAGATGTCCTTTTTCATAATCCATGAACTGGCACTTTATTATACTGATTGTGATAATAGAAACTACATCGAATTATTCAGCGTAAAGAAATCCATTCTTATCTGTTTCTTTTTTTTACACCCACCACTGTAAGATGGGAAAGGGAAAGGAAACTTCAGAGACCCTATAAAGTATAAATTCTCTTCATCAGCATGAACTTCTGAGTTGATTTAGCCATGTCTGTACGTCTGTGTGCCTGTGTGGTGTGCATTGTTGGCACTCTCCTGGTCGCAAAAATGAAGATATCGACTTCGAATGTAGTCGAAACATTGGAAATTTTTGCACGCAGGTTGTTATTGAAAATGGGAAAAATCGGTTGGAGCGGTAGTAAATTGAACGCAACTTCATTTTTGCGAACACAAGTTTTTGGATTTTTGTTCGTTATTCGAAAATTATAAAAGTTAGGAAGTCTCCCACATTAACTTTACGAAACACTCTACTCCTTACGTGCCAAAATGGGAAAACATACCCACACAAAGTTACAAGTGATTAAATTTTGTTTTTCTTTTTCACTTTTTTGAGGTTAGTATGATAAGATAAACAAGACCGAACTATTTTTTACTTTCCTCAAATGAAGATATGTTATCTGCTTAATTTTCAAATGAATATGGTAAACACCGTGATTATATTTTTCTTAATAAAAGTAGCGACATAGGCCAAGATTTTCTTCCAATTAAATATAAGGTGCAAGCTAACAGGTTCATGCCAAGAACTTAACTTCTTTCTTTTTATTTGGTTGGGTTTCTATTGCTATTTTTATGATGTGATGCGAGTTCATTTGAAAGAAAGCTTCGTATCGCATAATTTAGACCAGTATTTTCTCGGAACGATTTATGAGAAATATGGCAAAAGTTTCCAAAAAACAATCGTGTATACACATTGTCGTAGTTTAACGGAGATATTGGATCTTTCCGTATTGTTTTATTTGATGGTAGGTGGTAAAGCTTTATTTCCCATACCTAAAGAATAAATTACAAATTTTCGTTTCCTTAGACATCTTTATTTGAATTTTATTGATATCGAATAACACGCATATTGATATCACAAAACGCGTCCAGTTTGACGCTATTAAGAGACCTACAGGGTTTCTGACAATTAGTTTAAAGGTTCAGTGGTTGGATGCTTTTTTTTCCTTTAAAAAATCTGAATTTCGTTCGTGGTTGTTGGTTCAAAGTTGGTTTGTAATAAAAACAAATACCGTTAACGGTCACCATTGGTTTGAAAGATGTTATGGCCGCTAAAGACTATCGAAAAAATAAATGTGTAGATCGTTTGCTCATTTTAAACAGGGTGATATGGACACCGATGATTCTGAACGCGCTTGTCGCCTGAATTCAACAATTGTTTCAAAAAACATTAAAGAAAGTGCACAAAATCATTTTGGGAGACCAAAAAGTGAAATTGTATCAAATAGCTGACATCCTATAAGTATCAAGAGGCAGCTTCTCTACTTCACGATCAAATCGGCAATCAGCCGATTGATTTTTGATTCCCCGATGGACAGCTGCTGGCAGGAGGCTTTAAAGCGACTAAGAAGCCAAAACTTGACTCGGAACGTCAATTGTACTTTAAAATACGCATGATAGAATATTCATTGAGTGTCTTCATAAGTCACAACAAATCCGTAATGAATACTGTGCACATTTATAAGGTCGTTTGAATGACGAAATAGCAAAAATCGGCAAATTAGACCCGAGACATATTGACTGATGTGATATATTTCAAGATAAGTATTTTAAAAAGACTCCAATTTATTAACTCTTATCTGCTTAACGCTGTTTGGTGACGGCGTCTAGCGATGTTGGTGCTGGTTAAATGGGGTCCTTATCTTGCTTTCATAATTTTTTATAAAGCGATCAATCAGAGCGCGGATTAGATGAACGGCAAACGACAGCAACTAAACCTAGGTATTTTAACCATTGTTTTGGATAATCCGTATACTCTCATAATCCGTCTCTTCATTGAAATAGAAGATATTATTTTTGTTCTCGGAAAATGGCATTGCCTTCACGTCCCAGTAGCTATTGTTTTAAGTGAAACCTTGTTTGAAGCCTTTTACATCTGGACTAATCTCAAAAAACCAATGCCAAATAAGAGCTTGGTACCCATAAATCGTGATGTTTACAATACTATTTAGAATATAGATCATAAGGAGAAAGTTCACTTACTAAGTGTACTAAGTACTTAATATTTGTTTTCAGGTAAATTACACTTGATTTACAAGAATAAAAATCTTTAATTAAATTAAAGACGAATTACGATGTTTTGCACCAATAGTTTTAACTGCTAGTGCTCATATCCCTTTAATTCAAAAATTTATTTCCTTGGGATAAATTAATTATAATAATAATAACAATAATGATATTTATTTCTAAAAATATCTGTTGTCGAGCATAATCATCCCAATAAAATATAAAACTAATTTAAGTTAAGCAAAAAAAATTTTCGAAAAAATTCGTAACATATATGAAAAGCTTCTTACTACGACATCATGCATATCCCTAGAAAAGAAAATTCTTAATTTTAGTTTTCAAAGAAGAAGAAATGCATGAAAAGTGTAAGTCTTCAACAACAGTCAAACTGGTACTCTGTAGCGCGGTGTTTAACAGACAGCGCAATATATAAATATTCATGTGGAAAAAAAAAAATAATAAACTGAGAGAGACAAGAAGACAATAACATACACATTTTGAAATTTACGTAGTTAAGTAATTATTGGCAAAAGTATTGCAGAGCTACACTTTGAAAATTTAAACAACGACAACAATTTATTATTATTTGTAGCACTGCAATGGCAGACAAAAAGTATTTGGAAAATCCTGTCACGAAACGATAAGGAAGCGAAGGAAACAGCGACAGCAATGGCATAGCACAGCAAGGGTGAGCAAAAACTAAAATGAAACGAACTCACATAGACAACGCATATGCATATATATTTCAATGTGTGTGTGTGTATGTGTGTATGTATGTGTGTGTGTGTGTATGTTTTGAAGACCTTGTAATCAAAAACGGATGCCAGGCCTCAATTCAAGCGCTGCTGGCTGATGTCTTTGGTGGCTATGTATTTAGGTAAACGAACATTTGTTAGCGTTATTTAATGAAAAGAACTTTTAATTAGATAACACAGTGACAGAATGACAATAATAACACATATATAGAGACCAACAGGCGTTTGCCACCGTAGAAAACGAACAACTATTATGATTATTATTATTATTGCAAACAGTTTACTACAGAGATAGACGAGCCCAAGCGATAAAAATTAAAATGAATTCTTGTTATATGACAACAAATGATAATTACACTAAAAACGACTGACTGTTGCAATAGTATCACAAGAGATTAATGTTTGGCACTGTTTGAAGGACACACAAATAATTTGTATATATTTTTAATGGATTTACTCTCTTCTTGTACTTAGTTTACATATATGTCTGATAATATCTAACGTAACACGTGTTTGAGTCGATAAATGTCGAAGAATTAGGCGGAAATATATTGAAAACTTTATTTTATTTATTTAAGACATTAAAAGATTACGACACCAATTAATTAATGACGGCGCTTACAATATTCATGGCAAAATTAATTTCTTCAGAAAAAAAGAACAACATTATGGTAGGGCAAGGCTCATCATTAGACAGACACTCGACATCTATTCCCCTAGTGCGATTATTCACTCGCTTTGATTATAAGACATCAAAAATTATTAATGTTCGGTTCCCGTCATAGAAAAATAGAAATTATACTCTATCCCTTCATAAGGTCTTGCCTTTTATGATAACCCTTATATATGTTAATGTGTGGAAACCAAACATATGTGATCTAAGCTTCCTACTGTCAGTTTTTTTTAGTTATTTTGCCACTATGGAACAACAATTTTCATCATAGAACATTAAAAATTAAACCTTCTTCTGAAGGGTTTTTTTTATTCATGAGAAATTTTGTATAGAGGGGGATTCTCGAAATAGACCAACGTGGTTTCAATATGGGTCACTTCATTTTTATATCAAGTTCCTATCAAGAACAAGTTTTCGTCGTAAAACATTAACAATTAGGCCTTTTTGACCTAACAGGATCTACATATCCTGGAAATCCCTGTATATGATAGTATCCGAAAAATAGATTTACGTGGTCCTAATCCGGTAAAGTTGATTTCTTTTCCAATTGACCACTATAAAGCAATTTTCACCATGAAATATGGAAAATTGGACTTTTTTATCATATAAAAATTCCGTTTTCGTAGGAATGATTATATATGAGAGGGGGTGAAAAAATTTCTCCAGCCGAACCAAATTTTCCATACGAATTTAAAATGACGACATACTATTACACAGCGAGTTTCGTCGAGAAATTTTGAAAATTCCAATTTTTTTCCATGCAACGACGTTTCAATATAAGGCGTTGTATGAACGAAAAAATGGACCGATGCGCACTATTTTCAATAATGTTGGTTCTTGGGGCAAAACCTGTCAATGTACCAAATTTTATCAAAATGTCTCAAAAATTACTAACTGCACAAGAAAAGTTACTTTTATTTGAAGTCTTTGTGGGTTTTACATATGTCTGCACAAACTTAATATGCTCTGTAGCGCAAGTATAATAAATTATTTGCGTATCTGCAATTATTTTAAGGAAATTTTTTAATATCCGTATTTACGGACCTTATTATTATAAAGAACTAGTCAAGCAAGCTTGTACACGTCAGATATTTTTCTTTTACTAGTCCTTTTTCCCTTTTTTACACGAATTCCGCCTCTTTTGAGGATACAATTAAAAGAAATGGTTTTTTGGTATCATTATAAGAATACAAGAAGCGCGACTTCGAGAGTGCAAGAAGCAATCAATTGAGGCAAATAGTAATCCGAATGAGAAAAATACCTAATAAATACCGGGACTATTTCACGGGGCAACAGTATTTTCAATACCCTTTTGACACGCAAAATTTTTGCAATGTGTAGTGCAGCCAAGCGTTGTGATGATGAAAAATGATTTTGTTGAAATATTGCGGTTGTTTTGCTTTTAATGTTCGTCGTAATGGCATTCGCTTCCTTTTTCTCAGAGACAACTTGAAGATGGTAATGTACGTATGTACACAAACACATATATAGATGTACTACCTAAGAACAGCAGAAACATCTTGCCATTACCTATGGCTCTTGATACTACATTTACATCCCATTATCTAGCAATAAATAGAATTATGTCACGAAACCCTAGCAATTATAATAAAACAGCATAACCGTAGCGGCACAGTCACTGTCATCTTTACTTTTCGGTTGTACTAGACTCCTTTGATATTTTAGAAAATTTCAAATGACAAATTGTCAGGTTAATCGCAACTGACATACAGATTAGTTTGAGCTACATTCGTTTGACGTTCATAAAAGCCTTCACATGAAGGTTAGGTGTAAGATACCATTTAGACAAACGTCCACTAGAGTCACCAAGATCAGCTGATGATGGACATACAATAAGGGGATGTGTTTGATGATATCGCGTTACTAAGACGAGCTTTGAAAAGAAATGACATCTCGTGCAACCCAAAAAGTCCGTACAGAGTCAGATACGATTGCAATTAAGACAACGTGTTAGTGGAGAAATATCGTGCAGTTGTCTACAAAAACTTAACAAAAACCGGTGTAAGTTTACAAGCGAAGTGTAGAACGTGCGAAAGAGATGAATAATAAGCAGCTTATTGCCATTTTCTCTAAGGGACAGTGTGGCCTTTTGCTTTTTTGCATGTTTTTTTATTGGCTTACATTTTTCGATTGGTTCCTTAAACATATATAAAATTGATATAGAAAAACGATTGTGGGTGAAAGGCGTGATTTAATAAACCCCCAAAATCGCAGAGCTGCACGCACGTTCTTAAAACTTGAATCGGGTTTTTCTCGAAATTATGATTCCCCTGCGTTCTCAAAAGTTCATGATGTTGCCTTCAATGTTACACCTTGAGTACACAATAAAAATTTTCTGTAAATACAAATCAAAGTCTAGTGAGCATCGAGCATGTTCATTCTAAGGCCTATGAAATTGCGAGCGTTTTATTTCGTAAATAAACAATCCTATCTTTTCTTAAATAAAATTTTCGAAGAAAAAAGCCGATGCTGATTAAACATTGGTTTACATTTTCAGAAAGTTTTTACTTTACTTTAATTTAGCGACCTTTTTTCAAAAACTATCACACTTCCTTTTGCTATATATTTAAAAAATCGGAAAAAAAATTTATTATTTACCCTAACCCTTGTAATTACTTATATAATTTTTTCTATTTTATAATTTGCGAAAATGATCCCATTTTTCGAGCATATAAGGAGACGCTACTGTTACACTTCTTTGTAAAGCACATAACTTTAGGAATTAAGTAAAGTGAACAAGTTATCTAAAGACAATGTATTTTATAAAGTTTTGTAAGATGATGGTTGCGGAAAAAGCTGAATAATATCTCATCCATAGAAGACACGTTTCAATGATTGCTTCAAATGTATGCGAAATAAAAAATGTATCAAGAGTTTTTATCGCAATAAACTTATGTTATTTTCCCACCCGCCGCATCGCTAAGACCATTTATTTTCTTAAATTATTATTGATTCTGACATTTTGTGCTTGTCGCCGTCTTCGAAATGAATTTGCAATAAATTTACATATAACTATGTAAATATAAAATAATAATAAAATTTATTTGCTGCAGCTAAAAAGAAAAAGAAAAATAAGTGAACAGAAAAACAAGGCAAGTATTGTTGACGTTTAAGATAAAATGTTTTAATACTTACTTCTATACAGTTATGACATTTATGTATGCTGGTACATTATATAGCCTCTAGCGAGATAGTCAATGAAATTGATTAAGGAATTAAAAGATTGCAAGTTAACTTAAAAAATTCTCTTTATTTATTTTTTATTATAAAGCAGAGCAAGTTCTTCGGGAAGAGACGGACAACTTTTTTTTTAAAGTAAACATTTGAATAAAGAAAACCTTTAACCTTTCTTACTTGATAGCCCTAAAATGCAAATGGGATAAATCCATTCTGAAAGCTAATTACGCAGGACGAAGGAAACCGCAAATAGAGCCTTAATTAAAACCATCATTTTCTAAAGTGTTTATTTGAAGTTACGTCTCTATTCTAAAAAGTGTTGCAAGCAATCTATTCATTTTGTTTTAATTTCGATTGCCATTGTGGTCAAACAATATTCACACAAACATACGAAGCGATGAATTGAATCTATCTGAAATGTCACGTAAACTGCATAACAACTTTAACCCATCTCCACTATTACATATTTATCTGAGCATTAAATATGGAATAAATAAGTGAGGGAAGCAAACCATTTGATGTATGGTTCACTTGCTGTAACATTTCACTATTTAAGTAAATAAATATGTGTAAATGCAAGAAAGTCTTGAAAACCTTGACTATAAAAGTTAATGTTGACTATCCATCAAAAATGATGATTCGTGGGATTGTCGAGACACGTTATGATATTCGAGAACAAGCGAGAAAAGTTGACAGTCATTACATGTGTATTTACATATATATATATGTATATATATGCATATATGTATATATATGTGTGTGTATGTTTATATGTATATTTGCAACGTTTACTGGTGATAAATAAATAAAAATGCATAAGAGAATTTCATCGATAAAAGTGTAATGTAAAAAAAAAAAGAAAAAAAAGAAAAAATTAAATTAAAAACATTTTCATTAAAACATACCTTTTTTTCAATTTATATAAATAAAATGCTATTACATTTCATCATGATTATATTATCTGTTATTTTTAGCCAAATGACATTTATTGATAACCGATATTCAGTTATGTTTATAAATATTGACTTTTAACTTTTCAACTTTTTTTCAATTTTTGCGATTTGAAGAATTTTTCCAGTAACTAAACATAAAAGAGATGAACAGAAGAAACTATTTCAGTTTTAAGAATAACATGCATTAACAGTTTTATTTGTATGGGTGAACTGACTGCACATCTGTATAACAATGATCAATAAATTGCAGGCGTAAATAAGAAGAAACATATCTTTCGGCAAAATGCGATATTATTCCTGAACAGCTTCAGTCCAATGCACAATTGTCTTACTTTTACACAGAGCCGATGTTCTTGGTTGCCAAGACTCATCTAACTTCTTAGTGCTAAAATATCTTCCTTTAATCGAAATATCATAAATTATGATAACTTTTATATAGAATGATTTAATGATGATCATAATGAGTTTCAGTTTTCACAAGGACCTCATCATTTGATGTAAATCTTATGCCATTTGAAAAGCATTTCCATCGTCATGCTAAAATTTCCATTCGCAGCAATGAATAGCACAGTTTTTAATATCTTTAGAATCTCTTGTCAGTAATCTCTTGTAAATGAAAATTGGAAAATAATTTGAAGCATCTTTTAGATGCTTAGTGATGCAGTCAAATCTTTCACTGCGCTTAAGATAATCGGTGTCCGCACGACAGCGTTTACAATCAACAAAGCATCGACAAGTTATTGTTTTCGACAGAGAAGAGAGTTTTGCCAAAATACTTTTCAGTTCAGTGAGTATGAACAACATTTTCTACTACCAAAAGACAATGTTTTTACTTTTTTTCTTTCTTTTGAAAATCACGAAATTATTGTCACTTAAGCAACTGTAGGTCGCCAGCATATTATGGAAATAAGATGAAATTTGACTAAGCGTCATTTGAAGCACTTTTCCAAATAAATATGAATTTTGGTTTGATGTATCAGTCCCGGAATTTATTGATCGATATGCCGTATAGTTATTTATAAAAGTTGCTTTGAAGCATTTGGTTACGTGTTCAGATAACTTTTTATACTTTCGCAATTAAATACATTTTTTTCTTTCTATTTTTATGTTGAATGAAAACTTTTTAGAATATTTTGCACAGATTTATAAAAATCTGGTACGCTTTCTAAAAACATAACAATGCTAAACGAACAAAATTATACAGATGTGTGTCCAGATATTTTTAGAATAGTTACAGTGCTTACGTACATTTGACGTAACATTTGATAATCTCTTAACTAACGCCAGACATTAGAACGTAGAGTGTATAAAAAAGAAACAAAAAACGAAAAATTTAAATATTGAAAGAAAGAGTATAAAAAGAAAAAATAACCAAAAAAAGTTATATACACTTGCATGCGATTATACTCCAGAATAATAATGTTTAAATAAGTCAATTTGAGGGTGTGAATCGGCTCACCATAGGAAATATTTATACTAAGGTTTAAATCAATAACTTTTATAGGCTATAGGCTGTAGCTTTTCATTGTAAGGCTATTCATGTTTTCACGCAAAGTTTCAATGATCCCGGAAAGCATTGTGCGAAAGTAGCGCACACTATCACTATCTGCGTCCATTATAATACTTTGTCTACTGTTCATGTTGTTCTGGGCCGATGACACACTTAATTTCAAATTTTATGTATAACTATTAGCCAAAAGTGTATGATTTCAAGTTTCCAAGTAAGTTTTTGCTACTGGCACACGTATTGTAGTACAGATATTGTAGCATATTTTTGTATGTAGCAAACAAAAAAAGTATATCTAGCGTACACCGTAGCAAGTAAAAAAATTCTCTTCCTGAGGTGAATCGGTAATTCCTTCCACAGTACTTTATTGATTGCTTGACTATTTGAAACAATTTTCGCATTAAAGAATGACTTGATCGGCTCTGGCATATATGTGAAGTTATCGTGAAACTTTAGGTCGTTACCTGCTAAAAGACGTAGTCTACAACTGTTCTATTGTAGTGAACACATTCCTAGACAGATTATGCTCGTTTTCAAATTTTATTTTAAACTATCATGCAGCAGCTTTCACAGCAATGCACACAAAATGTTCTCACTCATCGCGAAATTCCTGTACATATGGAGAGTGTGCTTGAAGCCAAAAAATTATGTTCGGCTATAGTCGAATCATCCGCACCTTTATTTAGAAGAAACGCAAAGATAATAAATTTACGAAACTCTGTAATATGGGGTGGGCGTGATCTATTTTTTCCCATTTTTGTATTGATAGAGATCGCCTGGTAAGATCGTCTATAAAATCGATCGAGTATAAAAATTTTGATTGTTATAGTTTGCGAGCAAGGAGCAAAACCAACATTTCTTTGATTGCTAAACAAAGATGTTTTGAGCTTCTATTATACAGTGGGTGTTCTCCTTAACCGATTTGGCTTATTTTCAATATCAAGCTACGTGCGACAGCTTCCAATAATTTTGCCAAATTTGAAGCCGATATTTTCATATATGCGAGCAAAGCCCACCCATATGCAGATGGACGAACAGACATCTAAAATCGATTCAGAATTTTATATACTGATTGATAATATATATTATTTGTAGGGTTTCTAAAGCTTCCTTCTGAACATTGTAAATGTTTTGACAAAATGAATATAACCCATCTTCCGGTAATGCGTACAGAAACATGGTTTTCATTGTGTGCATTGTACTGTGTACCGCATGAATGTGGCAGGTTTTATGTTTTTAAATTTCATGAATATCAGCACAAAGTTGTTAATTTTCAGTTTCGCTTGCTATTCGTTTTATTTTAGATTTCATACAATGTACTCTGGTAGATGGCGTTCAAGAAGTTGAATTAAACATTTGCTGCATGTGTTGTAATAATTGCTCTCCCCAAAGAGTTCTATTCTATATTCGGTTATAGAAATATGCAGAAAGAAAGAGAGAGAGAGAGAGAGGGATGGAAGATTTGTATCATTTTTTTTTTCTGGAACAAAGAACCTTTCCTTGCCGTTTAGAAACGGGCCATGTATATATGAAGACTCAACATTTAAAGGCGGATTATGACAGGATTTTCAGTACGGTTGGTATAACTTCTTCTTAACATTACAGCCCTATTTTAATTATCAAAAACGTTCTCTTTCCTCAGTGAATACGGAAAGTTGTCGTTTCTGGTGCGAAGGCAATCCATAAATTATTTATGAAATTCCTTTAAATTACGTAAACGTAACTGTTTAGTGTGGTTTTTGGGGCTGAAGGCATCATCGGTTTCTATTCCGTTGAATATGGGAATGGCAATCACGTTACCGTGATTAGAGGTTAACTAACTTTTTTCCACCTAAGTTGTTCGATACTGATCGAAATAACATCCACTTTCAACTAATCGCTATACAGCATGTCAAAATTCAAAAAATCCCCCGATTAAGAATAAGCTCCAAAGAACTGTGATTTATAAGATTTGGACTCCTTTTTGTGAGGTTGATTAAAGTCGTTAAACCAGATGTAAGTCATGTATTAAAAAGGAGTATTGAACACTCCACTCGATGAAATCAAGTCCGATTTAGCGAACTAATTGCTCGAAAATTTATTTCATCGGTTTCATTCCTGTAGGAGGAACCCTGACTGATGGTGTATTTTATCCTTAACTACATCGAAGATATTTTAACATAAAAGAAAAAAAATTATGCTTCTCCACAATGCGATTAATAGTCACATAGTCAGTAAGGAGTCCAGTATCTTGAACAAGATGAATCCAATTAAGGAGAAAATTGTGGACAGAGATGCGTTGAAAACAATAAACTTGGCATCACATTTGCAACTAAAGGAAAACTTATGCAGAATTTGCTTAAAAAAATTACTTTTTTCCTTTGCTTTAAAATCTATTCATTTTTTGACTTGTTCCGACAAGTCAATGAATTTAAACTATAAACAAAAACAATAAGTGATTCTCTCACTTGGTGCGATTGGGATTAATGAATACCGCTACACAAACCCCTACTGAAGATAATATGGAAATTATTGTTTCTTTCGAAGTCGTTTCAACCATTATAAATGCCTTTATAAACGGATTACCGGAATTTATGAATGAAACTTTTAACCTTTCATTGCCATTTTTACGAGGTTAGAAAGAAGAAACAAACGTTTTTAGAAGTAGGCCGACAAGCGAACATGAAATATTGCGCTAATAAAAAATATATTTATTTAATAAGGTCTAGCGTGCTTATATAACAATATTACATACGAAAATTACATTATAATTTATTCTTAAGTAATAGCTATAAACACATCATTCAAGAATAAATAACAAATCCCCCATACACTCGAATATGAAATTAATGTCACTTAGACTATGGTTCAGTACGTACTACTCACACAGTTATATGTTTGTAAAATCACATTATCATGCTTTATGCTTAGCACACAGACAATTATGCCTAGTTTTAAGAACATATATATGTGATATATGCAAATATGTAAAAAGAAATGTAAGAGACAGAAAAAAAGTCATATACTTAACGAGAAAGGAACTCATATGCACATTGAGGTGAACTTTCGATACCAACTATGCTTCCTATACAAAGGATAAAAATAGTTTTTTATTGCCATTATATCTATCAAAATTCAAATTCACATTGATATGTGATGCAATAAATCGATACCAAATACGTAATAAAATAAATCAAAAAATTATACTCGGCTGTGACCGAATCCTTTATACCCATTAACGGTATCCTAGAAAAGGCTAGAAGAAAAACGACAAAACTAAAATTCCCCTTTGCTATGTATTAGTGAGTGAACATGACTGACTTTTTTCCATTTTTGTCGGGCATACGTGGAACTTTCTATCCCATGTCTCTCGCGGTTTGCGGGTAATAAGTGAAAAAACTCAAAACTGAGAGATGTTTTCAATTTGTATTGCACTATAGATGGGTCCATGGACGCATTTAGATCATTTTCAATATCAATAGGCGTGCAAGACCCTCCAATGTTTTGGCCAAGTTTGAAATCGATAGCTTAATTTTTGAGTGCAAGCGAACATTTTTAACACGTATCTCCTCCGAGGGAGAGACATGTCTAGATGCACTCATTGTTTGACACTGCTCCAAAATAGATACACTTTATAGGACATCTGAGGATACGTTCTGGGTGTTGTAATCCTTTCCACAAAATGAATATGGCCCCATCCTTCGGTAGTGGGTATAAAAAAATGTTACAAATCTCATATTTTTGCAATTTTTTTAGACGTTACTCACTGTTCAAGCCCGTTTTTCTATTTAACGTATCGTGAATGACAAATATTTCATTAATTCAGACCATGTAAACCGTATGAGAGGTTTTTCACATACTCCTTTGGAAGATGAATGCAACCGTCAGATCAGTTTATCATATCACCATCTTTTCAATGTTGAGCGCACACACTCATATATATGCGGTCGTGATATTAAATGTTACAAAAAGCAAAATGTCACAAAAACATTTCTTTTACAACTACACAGGGGGTATATTAAATTTGTCAAATGTTTGTAAAGCATACAAATGCGTTTTAAACATATTTTTTTGTCAGTTTGTCTTTCGGTTTTAAAAAAAGAAAACGAAAATGTTTGTAGAGCTTTGTTTTAAATACTTCAACTTTCGCATTGTAAGCTTAAATCGTTCCATATGGTCAATTGAATATTAGATATTTATTTATCCCTTAAAATTTCCTTTTCGTAACAATCTTTCCCTCATGTTACTATAAATGCTTCGCACATATTTCTTTCCATCTTATCCACGGATATATTTAAATTAGTCATGTTGAGATTGTGTGCATTTTGATAATACATCGCAAGTTTGATTTATATTGGGATGACCGTGGAACACATTTGTACTAAATATTATTCGAATATTAGCCACGGATCAGCAAATCTGATGTGCAAAAAATGCGTAAATATTATTCAACTTCATTGTATAAAATGATTCACGCGTTAGTAAAAAACGTTGTTTTTTTAGCTAAAAAGTTGCAACGTGAGAAAAGAAGGGGTCAAATTTCTGATACATACGGTTAGGAAGGAAGTCCACAACAATTGTTTCATATCATAAATCTTACTCGACTAGATTAAGTATGAAACAGCAAAAAAAGAAAAGCTTGTTTAGCTTAAGTGGTGAGTCCTTGCAACCTGTCCTCGCCACTAGTCATGAAAATTTCCGAAGGCCCGTTTCAAACCAATCGTCAAAACAAGCTCAAAAGCTTCCATGGGCACCTGACACTCATAGCATCTCCCAATAATTTGATGAATACGTCAAACAAATAATGTAAGCAGCGCACAACTATACCTCCAGAATGACAAACTTTTTGGTAAGACAGTGTCAAAATTAAAATTTAAAAAAAATTTTTTTTTTTTGGATTCACGAAAGAAAAATGTATTTTCAAGCCCTCGCGAATTAAGTCAGCAATTACTAGCTGAAATTCACCTTCAACTAGTGCTCTATATAGATGGTTGAGTTGTGAAATCGGATAACTGCATTTTTGGGATTTTATTAAATTTTAATATCAAAGCATTTCATTAGCTCCTAATTGTACATATTCAAAACGAATTTCTCTTATAATAAGTATTAACATATAAATGACAAAATTGTTGTTTTGCCCACTGAATAATAAATAATTTTTGTCAGAAGCCAATCTGATTAACTCCATACTACAAGGTATTTATATCATAATAAAAATCTATTTAACCCGCTGCACTATTTTTCCTCTCCTACGTGGACATCTGTAAGTTGTTCGTTTAATTTCATTATTCCCGTTAGACGAGAGTTGTTATCGCTCACACGAACTAAGTACGAGAAAGATAAAATAGAAATTAGTTGCATTCGAACTGCCACAAGTTAAGATACTTATAAATTTCAATTTTATTGTGAATTCTGTTTTTAAAAAAAAGTAAATCGTTATAACGTTAAGATGGAAGATGTTAATAAGAAGAATTATTTGAGTAAGGAAAATAATGAATCGGATGGTTCTTCCTTACAAATTATTTGCAGAAAGCTCGGCTCAAGAAAACGATTTTCACTATGAACACCCAATTCTCTTTTTACACGAATTTTTTTTACACGAATTTGATTTAACACGAATTCAAAAGAGAAAAAATTCCTTTTTTTACACGAATTATTTTGTTTTAACACGATTTTTAATATTCCCGGAATTTTTCTTGAATCTCACAGAGCAAAGAGCGCGATTTTTCGACGAGTGTACGAAGCGTTTAAATTATTCTCAGAAAAAGTCGCTGAAACTCGGTAGATTTTGCGTATGCGTTTATTGTCAGAAAGTGACAATGCATAAAATTTTTTTATGTCTTTATTAATTTAACTTCTTTTATATTTATGAATTTCAGATATAATTATCTTTTTCCAAAGCAGAAGTTATTTTTTATAAACTATTTAATGAATTAAAATGTGTGAGCACGAAATAGATTAAGTGAGCTCTATCAAGAACTTTTTAATATTGTTTACACCTAATTCTCTTTTTACACGAATTTTTTTACACGTATTTTTTGGGAACGTATCTATCGTGTAAAAAGAGAATTAGGTGTATTCGGAATTGTCATCTGATCCCAACAATGGAAAAATCGCAGCAAATAATCCGAATAGACGAAAAAGAAGCCATACTCCTGGTAAATGGGACCGAAATGTCCAAAAGCATAACAGTATAAAAGGTTCAGGATACAGAAATAGAAGTGGAAGGGAATTTATTATTTGGGAAAATTACTTAGCTGGAATGAACTGGATTTGGGATTTCTGTTTATACAAATGACATTTTTTCCGTAATAAAGTAATAATTCAAAAATTTTAAAAAACAACATACAATATTTTATCGTTTTTCTCAACTGCTTGTTTTATAGAGTTAACCGATTTGGTAACTTAACCACCCATATATAACTTTGTTTAAGGAACTGTCAAAATTAGAATTAAAAAAAAAAAAAATTTGTTTTGGGATTCGTGTTATTTCAAAATTGTGTAAAAAAGAGCGTGTAAAAAAAAAAATGAAGTGCACTAGTATGCTTAGATTCAGATATCCATCTGAAATTCCAGGCTTAGAAGTATATAACTAAACTGAGGGTTACGCCGGAATAACGAGCCCACTCATATTTCACATAAGTCGAAAGTATTATTGTAATGACGAACGATGAAACTACGAAATTTCATCAACAATTTTTTGAAATTTTAATGAAAAAGTTCAAAGTAAATCCGACTGATATTTAAATTGCATAATAACATACAAAAATTGTTTTCATTGTAGGAAAAATGAAATCTTACAGTGCAAGAGATGCTACTAACATATTTTCAGTTATGAAAAAAAATTATTGCGTTTCCAAAAACTATGGCATCATTTAGTCCTCTTATCGAATTAATCTCTTTGTTTTACTCTTTTTGTTTTTACTAAATATTTAATAAATAATTGTCATAACCGAGATAATATTAATAAGTCAAAGTTTTGAAAGCAAATAATATTTTTAAATCAAGATAAGCATAAAGCAAAATAAAATTATCGTCTTCAAAAAACAATCACAAAATTTGAAAAACAATTTTGGAATAAGATTATTTTAAAAATGAATTCGGATATTATAGAGTATACACTATAGAGTATACACTATAGAGCATACACTAGGAATGAAAAAATTGACTTCTTTTAAAACGATTACGGCATTCATGTGGAAATATTTTATATCTCTCACAACGTAAGTACGTGGACATCTGTGGCCTTAACTGCAATCGGCGTCGATGGAAAAGACTATCACTGAAGTAACGCAATATGGAGGAACTTCTTCAAGTTTCTCCCGTTTCTTTGGGATAATTAAACGTCGGATTGGCACGTCATTTGTTATTGTGTCTTATGCTATCTACGCACTTTCTCATCCTTTAGACAAGACATGAATGTCGTGCGAACGTCTGTTTTTTTGAGATCAACACCGAACGGGTGCATTTTTTGTGCAAGGAGGAGGATTGAAACAAGTTTTAATCGCAGGCAGTAATGTTTCGCGTATGGGGTGGGGAAGATTGCACTTTTAGTTTTACCTTGTGTTCCGCAGATCGGTGCCGAGCGTCATCATGTTGAATGGCACGCTAAAATGACTTTGGCCACCAGTTGTTTGGGGAGCGTTCCATAGTGAAAGGTTTTTCTATGTAGAGCTGGTCGTAACATACTACATCCAGGCAAACTTCCCATATGTATCAAGCGATAGACATCTTTATCGTTGACGTGGGCTAATCTGCGTCACAATTATATGTGCTTTGGACAACTTAAGGCATCCGTCACGATTTAGCAACCCTATAGCTCAAACTAAGCTGATTTAATGCTTCAAATTCGGCGGATCCTGTTCTTGAAAAATCAATCTTCCAACACGTTGCGTTTTTGTTTTGGACCATAACACTACCTGTTCAAAACTTTAAGAACCGTTTTAAGTGCATTTCAGTCGGATAACTTATAGTGTTATTAAAGACTTAATCTTCGGATGAAGAAAGTAGAGTTTCTTTCAGCATCCTATAGCACTAGCTGCTTGCTTTCGTTAAAAACACTGAAAACTTACAAACAGAAAAATAACATGCAACGAACCATCGTAGAAAAAGGAAAAGTTATGCACGCTTTTAGTTACGTATAAGAAACGGGTTGAATTTATGTATGCTTTATTATGCTTCGTTATATCATAATATTTTTTTACAAGACAGTAAAATAAGCGACCCAACTACGTGCAAAAAATGTATGAAAATACAAGTAGACATTAACGGACTTCTCGGATTAACATTGTATCCAACATTGAGAGGAACCGCAACCGTCTCTCATCACAAGATGCAATTTCTAATGTTGTGTTCTTCTATTTGCTTCTCAATTTACTTCTTCTTCAGCACTCTAGGTATGCAAAACAAAATTTTATAGTTAGCTTAGAAACAATTGATTTGTTTCCAATGGAAACCGGTACTCTTTGATGGTCTGCGTCTGCATCAGCTCTCATGACTTAAGACGAAGCTCATAGGCTTATTGGGTATTTTACAGCCCATTGTCAACCCAGCAAAAGCGCCTATTCCAGCACTGGAGTAACATACATGAATGTTTGACTGTAAGCCAAAGCCTGCTTTGGACAAAACGAAGACTACCTCCACCTCCAATTATTTCATAGCCCGGCAATTGAAATAACGGCAACTACCACGAGCACTCCCCTAGAGGCCACACCCAGCACATGTAATTTACGAAG
This sequence comes from Glossina morsitans morsitans, assembly GCA_001077435.1. Lineage (NCBI taxonomy): Eukaryota > Metazoa > Arthropoda > Insecta > Diptera > Glossinidae > Glossina > Glossina morsitans. The sequence continues at coordinate 16,586 of CCAG010006623.1, read as the reverse complement.
GAATGTGTAAACACACCCCAGTGGTTCCAATAGTCTTAGCCTTTAGTGCACTTAAAATATCAACATTACTTTGCATAATCTTGCATATCAACCCAACGTAATCAGCACCAACTCACACTACTACTTCTTTGGCCCCTTCAATATCTCGCAGACCTGATTGTTAAACCCTGAGCCACCACATTAGTTGAAGATTTAGTAGCGAAGTCTGCAGATGCTTTTCATTCTGGTGAAAAATTACTCCATTTTTCTTGGGGATTTATCCTTAATGGAACGCGCCTCTAACGTTAACATCTAAAACAAAATTCTATAAAATACGGCTTTGCGAACAGAAAAAGTAAACAATATTACGAAGAAGACAAGTCAGACCGCCTTCAAATATCCTTCAAATGACTTCGCCTAAGACTTGATCTATTTTTATCGTAAAATGCGAAAAATTCGTCCAAGCCGTCGAAAAATATTTCGTCTCAATGTAAATGCTTAATTTTCATAGGGATACTTAGTTACGTCTGCCTACGACGAGATCTTCTACAAGAGAGAGGGAAGAAATACCCTTGACATTTCGTCAAAGCGACATTGGGGCTTTGGTATCATGCTTTTTGTAGTCTGCACATTTATAAATATAAAAAATAACAGGATGATTTTTTGAGAATCAAATCTGCAACGATTTCACGATGTGCCGCGTAGTCTCCTAAGTTACGACCTCGCGCACTTAGCTCTGATGCAAAAATAACTTTTTTTTAATAATTAGATAAATTTGCTTAACAACCTTCCCATGCAGTGAATTTTTTTTTTTATTTGTTCTAATGTTAAATGTCACTCAAAAAATATTTATAATTACAGTTCGAAGCAAAAGTATACAAATTTGTATTTAAAAATTTCATATTTATAGAATTAAAACAAAAATTTCCTTTCGCAATCATCATCGCTTAAAGTTGTGTAAAATGTTTTGGAAGTAAGTACGAGCGGAATGCTCTCTACTTATGAGCCGTACTATTGCTTAGACCTGTGCTCACTTTATAAACATGTTGTGAAAATGTTATATGTAAGCAAAACAAATCCCGATAGATTTTTATTAAACCTATTGTTGTGTAACCGTACATTACATATGTATGTATATGTTGGCAAACATGTATGAAACACAGATTTCATGATATGTGTTTTCATAGCAAGTAAAAGTAAAATCGATTAAATGGATAGGCTTGTTAACGCAGGTAACGTGTATATTTCTCTTGAATATGTATATATATGACTTGGTATGGAATAAATTTGTAACTTTTATTTTCATTCTTAATGCCGCAGTAGGAAGTTATGTCCTTGCATTCATAAGACTTAAAAGCATGCATAGTAAGTGCAAATATTGTGTATCAGCGTAAGATTTCCAATTGATTTAAATCTTGTCCGTCATGATTGCTAGATGTAAAAATTGCTGGCAAATTGAAATTTGAAAGTTCCACTGCAAGCAAATTCGCTCAATGCGATTACAATAAATAAAATAATTTTACTTAAAAATAATAAAAAACATTAATCCATAATTTAATGCAAATGTTTCCTAACGACATTTTAAAGGTCAGCATAGAAAATGTTCTAATCGCCCATAAGCAATAGAAATAATTTTTATCACAAACTCGCCTTAAGGCAATTACAAGTTTCTCACTTGTTTTGTTAAATGTTTTCGCACTCTTTAACCATATGTCTTGGCAAAAATACTAAAGCATCAGTTAATTTACACGCTTTATTAAATTTTCTCAAGCTTCTGCTATAAAGCACAACACACAGGAAATTGTTTTAACCTCTTTCATTACCCCAACGGGCTTAGTGATTTAATTGCATAAATCTGCGTTATATGTTAGCAGGGATGGATCTTCATACTAACGGTATGAAATTTACGTTAATTACAACTTTTAATGACTTAATTTTTTAGTCATTAAAATGATATTAAATTATTATGAAAATTTTCCAAGAAGTTTAGCAATAATTTAATTAAAAACACCTTATGTTTCAAATTGAATAAATCATTCAAATTACGATATTCCTGCTGTTCGGTATGTATATTATCCACCTTTTCTTGTACCTCTCAATTCAGAATCATTTTCTGAATCAATCTAAACTTGTCTATCTATCTGTCCGTCTGATGTCTGTCCATGTATTTTTGTCTTCAACCTACATGTCGCAATTTTTGAAATATTTTGGCAAAACTCTCTATGTAATTGAATTTCGATATTTTAACTTGTTACAAAAAATTTGGCTCGGCTGGAGCAATTTTTTGAACCCTGTTTCATAGAACCCTTCCTACGAAAACTGAATCTCTATATGATGAAAACGCATAATTTTGAATTTTTCGTGGTGACAATTAGTTGATAAAAGTAAACTGATATAGAAATCAAGCTTACCGAATCTGGACCACATAGGCCAATTTTCTGGATACCACCCCATAATTAGTTGATAAAAGTAAACTGACATAGAAATCAAGCTTACCGAATCTGGACCACATAGGCCAATTTTCTGGATACCACCCCATACAAGTATTCGCCTAATAACGCCTAATTGTTAATGTTTTATGATGAAAATTTGTTCATGAAAATAATTTGACATAAATATTAAGTGGGTGGACCAAATTTGAGTCACATGGGTCTATTTCTTGGACCCTACTCCACGTATGATTTCTCAAGAACGTTAACCCCTTCAGAGACAGATTTAATTTTTCATATTTTATGAGGAACATTGGTCCATAACAACAATTTAGCACAAAAACTTACGGTAGCGAATTTAGATCAGGTAGGTCTATTTTTAGACCTATATGAAGAGAAGTTTCTAGTTTTTTATGACGGAAGCTATTATATTTTTTGAAAATACATTAAGTTTGTAATATTTGGATCGCGTCGTGTAATGTTTCGGGCATCCACTAATATGCGGGCTTTCATACCCGAAGCCATGCTTTCGCAATAAAATAATACTATTTTCGGGGTATTATTACCAAAGTAATGGAATAACTGTACTGGGCGAAGTGGTGTAGGGTTGCCCTTGCTCGACTATAATATTCTTACTTGCTTTCTTTGCGTATTTTATCACAAAAAGTAGTGGAGAATTATCTTGGCCGAATTGGTGTAGTTGGTTATGGCCTGCCTAGTCTGGCTATTATGTATTTGCGAATTATTTTTTTTTTTTTAAATTTGTTATTAATAATTAATTGTATTTGCTCTCATATTATAGTATATTTAATTTTTCAATTATTTATTATATTTCATTGCCTCTAAAGCTACCAGAAAGTTTCGCGCATAAATAATCGCAAGTTTTTAAAGCTCTAAAGTGAAACTTTTAATCTTATTTACTTTTGTTTAGTTTATTTTAATGAAAATTTAAAGAAAAATTTTACTTAAACACAAGTTTACCTTAAGCTATAAATTAATTTAGTTTTGTCCTCCTTATTTCTTTGGCCAAATACAAGCAAACATACGCATCCATATAGTTTCGCCCTCATGCATAAAAAATTTTCTCATTAAATATTGCAATGACCAAACAAATATTTACAATATGCGCTGTGAAGATATGTTTATGGGGCTTCCTTTCGTCCTCTTTCATAATTCCTAGAAATGAGCTCATAGCAAATATATGAGACCTTTAATGTAGCATAAGTTTCCCACAATAAATATAAAGCTCCATTTACGGATACCCACGGAAAGTAATAGGTGTACAAATAAATTCCCGCCATTGTTTCATAAAATTCATTTGTATTTAAGATAAACTTGTGATAAAGTTTATTAATCGAAATATGTCCCATCACCATCTATAGTCTTTTGCCTTGGTCTTTTATCGGCTCGCTTATTGATTGGTTGACATCGCGGAAGAAACTTCATGGCTCCGAAGTGAAATTTGTAGTCATCGACCCATTTCTGGACACCCTCACCTTTGCAGAGTTGCTGATGTCCTAAATATGACTGTGTCGATCTAAATCAGTGCTAACCTGGTAAAAAGGGAGAATATAGCGGGTGCAATAAAACTTCCCAGTTGAAATTGAAAATGATTTCCTGGCTTGGTTTTACTGGAGACTGGGCGGACGTATGCGACTTTTAAAACTAACATTTTTTGCACAAAATCCCGCAAAGCACATATTCTAACTGTTTGCTACGTTAGTGCATGAGCTGCGTTTTAATCCCCCTAAAAAGGCAGAAAAATGCAGTTGCACAAGTGACATCCACTTTCTTAGACTTCGATGCGCACTGGATGACAAATTGTAAACAACTGAAACTTATACCATTCAAACATCAGTATCTAAGTAATCTATCTATACATGAAATTTCGAAAAATTAAACGCCTCAGGTGCGTTTCATGAAGCAATCAATTTTAGCGGTAGGAATTTATTTGCACATCCAATAGTATATTTGTAGGACACAAGAGTAAACGCACGCACACGCACACGCACATAAAATATCGTGATTTTCTTTAAGGCATTTTATGATTCGATGAAATAAGGAAAATTTTCTTTCAACTAAGCAAGTTATAATTGTTTTAATATATATTTTATTACATTGCAAAATGTTGAAATTGCTTTGGTCGTAACTATGGCGACTACTCAGTTGGTGAAGGCGTAACGCTTACCGATTGGGCACACATCCGCTAGCACATTCGTGGCCACCCCCTGTCTTTTTCTTTTTCCCAACTTCTTGCTGACCGTATTCATCTTGCACGAATGGGGGACATTCCCTGACATTTGCAAAGGAAAAACTAATAGAGAATTGCATAACTAACCTCATCAAGCTGTATTACAGTGCGTGCGAAAGGTGATGTGGATAATTTAATTTTGACATTTGTTAATTCACTCGAAAACTTGACCAAAGATGCGTAGTGTTTAGGTTGAAGATGCTTTAGCAAAGTCAACGGTACGAAAACTCTAAGAAGATCGTCGTGTTTCATTTCAAAAGAACTCGGTTTTGATTGGCATAAGACTCGATGTTTGGATATCCCATAAGTTACCATCTGCGAATCTGCCACTCTTGAAGAGATGGCAAAAAGGGTGACGCGAAGTGTATCGAAAATAATTTGCGAAAAAAGATCCAGTACAAGGTGGATGAATCCGTACGGACGGTGGCAAAGCCGTGTAAAGCAATGCGTTAGGTTCGATATGATTTGAAAAAAAGGGTCATGAGTTTCTCCATTCTAGGTAGACGATTGATTTTCCTTTTTATGGTCAACAGTTAATCCTTCCAGTTCCTTTTTATCGTCAAACATTAAGCTCTCAGAGTCAGCCGTCGTCTTTCGCTAGATCAGCTCCGCATTGGCAACATCTTTAATGAGTCGAGGAAAAGATAGATAGCTTGGCTGGGAGGTTCCGATGCATTCACCATATAACCCGGGATCTCGGCCATCTAGCTGCCCATTGTTTCACTCTTCACAGAAATCTCTTACGGAATAATATGACCTTGTGACTTTTCTTCGCCTGTTTTTTTAAGAAGGGGCTAATGTTTTGCGTGCACCTATTCCTACCAAATTGCTCAACTTGGGGATTCGCCACAATCGCAAAATGAGCTGCCCATATGCAAGCCTGCAAAATGAAGGGAACTGAGACCACATTTTCACATTTTGCTTTATAACTTTCAATCATGAGAAGATATTTTCAAAAAACTTTTACTCAGATATTCGTCAGAAATCTCTGCTTACTCGACCCCATCGATTTACTAACACGTGTACAATTAATCATAAAAATTTAATTACAAGTTATTTAATTTATTCTAATTAGATAAAGAATGTTCTAGTGAACCGCTTCTCAAGACCTGCGAGAGCTAAGAAAAAATGTTTATGGAAGCGAATTGCCAAAATCTATTCTGCAAAAGAGATAGCACATCTAACATCTATAGTAAATGTAATAAAAACGTTTGTGACATATGTTTATCTAGGATAATTACTATTTGCGAAACATGTGCGTCATAATTACAGTTATAACAAGCAAAAGCAAAGACATATAATTTCTCGCAAACAGTATAATTTCCTATACACAAATGACCATAGAGAGTATTGGGAGAACGTACAGCGAGGCATACATGCAAAGTCAACTGTTTACGCGTAAGCCGAAAGAAAACGTTTTTGAGCCGAACGTGCAGGTTATACTGACAAAATATGCAAAAAATGGGTAACAGTTTTCCACAAGTATCTTCAACGGATCGAAAGTTACTGAGGAATATATGAAATGATTGTCCACGATTTTTCAAGGCTGTCGCAGTTTTCTTTATATTGCGAACAGCGTATTATCTTCATTTTTGCGGCTGTAGAGAAATTGACTCCTTTTCTTAGGAACAGGTATATGTCATCGGCATTTCGAAAACTAGATCAAGTAGAACAAAGTTTGTTGAAAATTATTTAAAGATCTGTTCATATAAATAAAAGTCTTGGAAGCTTCCATGCCTGATAACCATTCTGTTGAAGTTCAAAGTTTGAAAGAGACTAAATTGACCCATGGAGTAGTCCTAGCGTTAAACACGTCTTTGAAATCATACGCCCGAGCTTACAGTGCTATACAGAGTTCCAATGTTCATCCTACTGACTTGAAACTTTAACTGTGTTTTGATAGCAATATTTTCTAGTGACCATCGCAGAATTATTTTCACAAATTGAATTTGTCGATTCTCTAACGTTTTTTTTCTGCAATTTCTTTCTGAAGTGAATTTTTCGGACAAAAACCCATGTCCTGGCTATATTTGAACTCGCATTTTTAGAAATGTTTGGTTTGCTGGACCAGGTAGAAAATTATGACCTTTGAAGATGTGATAAAAGAAATCCCTCTTCAAGGAAACAGCTTTTCTTTTTTTTTTTGAAAGTTGTCAGTCCTTCATTTTGTCTTAAAAAATCTGAATAAAATTTTCTATATACCCTAAGTTACTTTCATATGCAAAAACTCACATTTTAATAAATCTTTGCATTCTTGTTTTTATGCAAGCTTGGAAAAAAGAGGTTATTTTAGTGCAGACACACACACACACCCATACACACAGGCACGCACACAATAGGGTATTGCCTCCTCTTCACCTCAAAAGAGGCTTGTGAAAATAGTTCAGCTTTTCGCTCAGATAAACCAGAAAATTACTGCATAATGGTTTTACCAGCAAAATAGTAAAAGGTTATGAATCGGGCAAGGCCGATCATTAGCTACTGTACGCCAATTCGTCCATTATCAAAGCCCTTATGCTCAAAAAAAAATACTCCAAATGTCAACTCACATGATTAGCGTTAATATGAAGTCATTCCTGCGAAACAATTTTCAGTTTTCGTAGGAACGTTTACAGGGCAGAGGAAAGGGTTGAGAAAATTCCTCCATCTCATCTAAATTTATCATATCAATTTTAAATATTGAAATACTATTACTTAACCATTGGTTAAGGTCGAGGTGGCTTGGAAATTGTAGTTTTTGTTTCGTATAATGAATTTTCATAATTAGACTTTCTATAGGGAATGGTCGAAGAAGTGATCCGATTCGACCCATTTGCAATGGGGTTCGTCATTTGGTCAAAATAAGCCAATATACCAAACTTAATCGAAATTCCTCACAAATTGCAAGATCGAGCGTAAAAATTCATGGGCAGAGGTCGGACGCGCAGATAGGTAAGCTTAGATCGATCCAGAAAATGATTTAGAAAATAATTCTAAATCGATCGGTATAATAAAAATCAGGTCTATCGTAAGTCCTTCTGGATGTTACATACATCCGGTCAAACTTAATACATATATCGTGCACCACAAGTGAAGCAGAGTGTAAATATTATTTTTGGAACTGGTTGAAGCAACTCAACGAATTCTTTTATTGATCTATCGCTTGTACATGATGTATTGGAAACACACAAGCATAAAAGCCGTAATCATACTTTATGGGAACATTTGATCTCATCTTCTCCCTGCCCCCCAGCATCCATGTTAGTGCATAATAAGGGTGAAGTACTTTGTTAATTACAATTTGATCAACTAATCGAGTACAGCTTTTTTTACGTCGATCCTCTATCTTTTAAGTACCAAATTTTCCTTCAATATCAACTGTGGATCGTAAGGTCAAATTTTGACATTATTTTGGACAGAATTTTTGGGTTAATATCTACTGCAAATCTCAAGTTACAATGGTTATGGCGTAATCAATGGAAGATCACGACCGTTTTGAAAGTTAATATTCAGTCACCAATTTTCACAATCACAGTCTGCAATAGCAGACTGACGGACAATTTGCGCTAAACCTATCCATAATTGGGTGCTAAGCAAAAAAGTATAGACTCTTGGCTGTGACAAATGAAGACACAAACGTAATATTTCCTCATGCTTTGATGGCGGACTTAAACGAAAAGAAAATTAAACTTTAATGCACTTAACTAACATTTGATGAATAAAATTCCTCACGAATGAGAAGATTTCTTCTCTCACTGTCGTTACATACTCCTCGCTACACGTACTCTAAATTGCTTTTTATGAATCCTTTTATTCGCCTGAGTGGCCGAAGGCAAAGAAAAAGAAGAAGATATCCGTAAATGCTAGTGTTTTTTTTTTATTTCTCTGGCTAAATTAACAATAATAATGAAATAATAATAACATAAATTTTTAAATTTCGAATATTTCGTTCATTTCAAGTGCAGAGGCAAACAGAGTATAAGACTTTAGACCTATTGCGAAATTTAAATGAGTTCAACATTACTTACTTACATCTGTTTTGGACAATTTGTCAAATTATTTTAGAGGTTTTATTATTACGAACTCTTTCTTAAGCACAAAATATGAATCGTTTCACTTAAATATTTTCTAAAGGCATTATTACGATTTTATGATGCATTCTTCTGACAACTTGTTAATGAGCTTTTTAAGTATCTGAAGACAACAAAAACCTGCATAAATACATCGCCTACACTTTGCTAAATATTATTTGTGTATAATTATTCTATGGAAATTTACAAGTGGCTGACGAATGTTAAGAAAAAATCGATATAAACTTGGATGGAGTTGCACTAACATTTTGAAGACGTTTAATGGAAACAACAAATGCAATAAAGAAAGCATATACCTGAGTGAGACAATCGTCTCTGCCTTCGGTGGAAAAATAATTTTATTTTGGGGAAATTTTTGCCGAAAATAACATCATTTGAAAATGTTAAACAGATTAATATTGTGATAAATCGTAGTGTAATTCCCTTTTCCTTCAACTATTCATCTCAGCAACATCCTTGGAAAGCAAATTTTGCTAAAAATTTGTAGGCAATATCGTCGTTTTTGTGAACTAGAGAATGTTTATCAGTAGTAGTGGTTTGTGAGTAATTAGCAAAAAATCACTTTTTCCCTCATTTAGAAAATACAGCTATTCTCAGGTTACGTGGCAACGTTGACCCATTGTCAATACCAACTTGCCTGCAAGTCATGCCAAACTTGAAGTCAAATTCTTACCGCATACTTCACGTGGACGCAGGCTCGGACGTAGTGAATTTGACACTAATCAAGAACACATATTTTTAATGGGGTCCGTGAAACCTCCCTGTAGGTCCATCTTTCGATCGTAGGTATAAAAATTCAATCACAATAATTTAATTAACAATTAGTTAATACTGTGATTGAACTTCTAGTTACGCAACATATCCTTTTTTTTTCAATCACTCTTCCTGCGAACGATTTTGATTCAAGTCTTCTAGGAAAAAGCCAAGAATTCCTTCGTTGCCTTCTACCGAGAGAAAGTGTTCAATATTTCGGTTCTAATGTTCCTCTCCTTGAGTACAAAAAACTAAATCATAATTTCTCTCTTTAACCAAAACATTGGGGACTTCATCTCAAAACTTCGAACTCGTTGTTATTTATATTATTGGATCACCTGAAAGTTGGCTAAGGGAATAAATAAAAACGTAACTAGTATCATGCTTATGGAAACTAGTAACTTTCCTGCTTTTTCCTAAGGTATTCTTTTAAGGTAAGGTATTCTTTCTAAGCCGGCGGGCATTGAATTTCTAGCAGTTACCTTATGGCATTTTTATTTCTTGTTCTTCTATTCCTTGAACTTCTGATGTAATTATCTTTTCCGACAAGATTAATTCAAAACGATTGCTATCACGCAATTTTCTTACCTCAATAGTTTATCGTCGGTTTCTTGGCAATACTCTGATAATTTAAGATAATTTACTCCCGTCTATCTGTTTAATCGTCGAACTCAGTTTCCTTGGTGCCATTTACGATTTAATCGAAGTCAATTAAAATATCATAAGTAACATGAGCAGAAGAGTTTTTGATTTCATTTTTTCTACTCTTGCCTGTCTTGCTGAATCTGTGTTTAATGATCCTGGAAATTCTTTGATTAAATTCTTATGTTCTACTCCAAGAAGAAGAAAAGGAAATTTTCATTTATTGTGTCAGCCTTGACTTGCATAAGTTTCTGTGCTTGCCCGAAAAGAGACTTAAAATATAAAAATGCAGAAGAAGGAAAAAATAAAAGGAGCATCGCAGCAACTCTGCTGCAAATCCTAAAGCTGCCTTGTGGGCGCGAAATAATGACTCATTATCATTATTATTGATGAAAGACGGAAAGAATTTATTAAAACAATTTTGTTGCATAAGTTCGGATATCCGTTGACACATTTCAGAAAATTTTTAAATAATTTTTTTAAAAACAAAACAAAAGCACATACCAGAAAGCTTGCTTTTCTATAAGCCCTACACGTACAGGTCGCACCATACCAATCTATATCTAAACCTAAAAATATTTTTTGACAGCCAGGAAATTCCAGGAATTCAAGTTTTGACAGTATCGGGATAAAGAAATCATAGGTCCTTCATGAGAGAATGTTGTAATAAAGTTAAGGCTGAACTTTAAAGTCAATCAATTGGGAACTGCAGGCACTGGAAATACTACGAAAAACGTAGTTTAGTGCACTTTCTATTCTATTATGGGCAGGAGGTCTTTAATAAATGGGACGACTGTAGAAGAGATGAGAAACTCATTTGAGATAAATACGCCTATTACTCTCTCATCGAAAGATAGTTTAGTAAAAATTAAATAAACCAAAAAAAGTTTGTATCGACATCAAATCAGAGCATCATGGAATACTCTGTGGAATGCCTTCAAGATAGCGGGAGCGGCGATCTCACGAACGACGAATAGATCGGTTTCTTTTTTTTGTGCAGGAGAGGTCATTAAGTCACCAGAAGGTCTATTTTTTTGATAGCTAATCAAGTCCTTAGATTGGAACTATCTCGTCAAGTAAAAATTAACCATGATTTCTGTGGTATCGGCTATGCCAGAACAGATATAAATATATGTGAATATATATATATATGTGTACTTTTTACATTTATAATATTATGCGTGTGTGTGTTAGTCGTCATATCGTAAAGCTTAGTTGTCTTTGTACAAATGAAAGCCTCTTATATAAAGTTAAATCTGCTATAATGCGATTAATTCGTACCGGCTTACATGGAAATCGTATTATATCAAGTTCGGAATTAATTCAACTCAAGAAATGTATTCCTTCGCAATACAAATACAGTTAATAAAAACATAGGCCTAAAACAAATCGCATTAAATGATACAGCGGTATAAAGGACCCCTGCAGCGATGTATGGAAACAGCGTCATAAGAAGCTCAAAATTAATACAAATTAATTGAATATCGCATTAGGCAAAATTTTATATAACTGACTTGAATCTGACAACCGAAATTTGGCATAACCGATAAATGTTAATAAAAAGAAGAAGAAAGAAAAGAAAGAAACTTAAACATTGTGCTGCATGTGCAGCAATAGTTCAATTTATCAAGTCATTTGGACTGGCTGTAAGGGAAATTGTTCTAGGGCATCTGTCCAAATTTATGTACTCGCACTATAGAAACTTCGCTTTATAGGAAACTTGACTGTAACTTGATTTGATTTGTACCCTCATAACACTATTAACCTATACGCACATGACTTTTATGTTCGTTCTACACGAACGTGCATCTTTATCAGTACGTGTGCGTGTTTTTTTTTTCATTTTTTTTCTCTTTTGTTTAATTTTTCTCAATTTTAATTATATGTTTGATTTAATTTTAATACTTTTTTTTTAGGTTTAATTTTTAACTTTACTTTAATATAAATCAGCTAATAATGGATTTGTAGCTGAGTTTTTTTACAATAAACAAAATGAAACAACAACAAATATGTTTTTGAGATATCGCAACGACTACGAATTTCCTAAAGTGATTTTAAGTTGTTGGACATTTCAGAAACTCAGAAAAAGCACGAGAGAGAGAATTGATCTACGCCGACCAAAACCACGAACCCTTCATCATGTATTTATTTGACGGCCTTTTGCTTCATTGGAGTTCTCGTCGTTATAGTAGTAGTGAATAAAGGCAATTAAGACTTGATATAAGTTTCGCTCCACGCCTATATCGGTAGGTTAAGCTTGATTATGGACGATATCCAGCAAAAATATTGTGACAATTGTAAAGAAAGAACTTTTAAAATTTATCCAAAAATTAAAATAAAAAAATTTATAAACACTTTTTTTTGTGCAAAAATAGAGTTAATGAGAATTTTAAACTTAGAAATATTTGAAAACAAAATTCTCTTTATATAAAAGCTTATGAAAGATTCTATAAACGCATAATAGTTTTTTTCAATTCGCATTTATACGTGTCTTCGTAATAGTATTGTGCCTTATCATTCTAACCAGATGAAAGAAATGTTTTGAAGCAAAATTGGTTTTCTCAATGCCTTATGGCAGGAAAAGCCACTCGTTGTCACACTAATGGGCTTTGAGTTGCCACATAACTATACCAGTAACCACAAAATTGAATGGACTATTGCTTTAACAGTAGTGTGTTATTTGATTCTATATACATATATATACATACATATGTAGAATGAATGTCTATCTACATAGGGTATACTTTATGGCAATAATATAATAGTTGTTTTGCTTATTTCATGCCCATATAAATAAAAAAAAATTGAATTGAAAATCATAGCATTTATTATTTAATGTTTTGATGGAGTCTTATATGATATTTTTATTGATAGCAAGCCTTAGTAATCAGTTTTCGTATATATCGTATAGAATTAAATTAAATAAATTTCATTTAGCAAATAATCAATTTTAGTTTATTAAATAAAATATTCGTATCGTGGAAGCATTCGAACAAGAAAAGAAAATCGAAAAGATGAGCACACTTGTGTAAAGATTCCTCCACACCCCCGAAAATATTTAAAACAGGTAAAAACATTGATCCACCGTTGAATACCTTACATCAATTCACTTAATATAGTAATTCATATAACGACTTTGCAAAATAAAGCGGTGTGTGGAGAGTGTCAGAAGATGTGGTTCCATCTGAACGGTTTCAACCAGATCGGTGTGCCAAATTTATATATCAAATATCCCAAATATATCAAAAATCCCAGCCTATAAGTTGAACACAATAATTCAATCGGTATTAAGTTTATGCGGACGTTTGTAACACCCAGAAGAACTTGACATAGACTCACTTTTTATTATAAAAATCGATTCAGAGAATCTGAAAGGTTCTGAATGGTTCAGAGAATGGTTCTGCATCAATCTAATCGGATTTGTCCGTTGTCCGCTTGACGTATGTTCACGTATTCTCATCTTCTCTACGTTGACGTATTTTGGCTCAAGGACGAACGCGTTCGGGTCGGACCACTTCATCGACCACTCTCCATACAGTGCTTTTTTTTGACAAGTCGTTGTATGGAAAAATAATATCATTTTTAGAATTTCGCAATAAAAATCGGTTAATAATAGTACTTCGGCAAACTAAATTGTGCTGAGACTTTGGATCAGTTGGGGACATTTTTTAGCCCCTTACCCCAAGGGGTAATTTTCAATACTATTGGATGTACGTTTGTTAATAATAATAATTTGACATAAAAATTAACCTTACCGAGGTCGGACCACAAGCCTATTCTTTAGATCAACCATATATAGTGGCTCTCACGAAAACGAAGCCTTCTATGACGACAAATTCTAATTTGTGATTTGTTATGAGGAAACCAACTTGAAAATAATTAAATATTTGACAAATAAGTTAAGTTTACTAAATTCAGGCCACGTTAATAGTTAAGTATCTTCCAAAATCAGGGTTCCCATGACGATTATGCATGCGCATAAAACCAATCTACAATTTTTGGTGTATTATTAAGAAAATGAAAGAAAATAGTGTAGGATATTGAATAGTCGGTCCTGCCCGACTATGGCATTTTTGCTTGTTCAAAAAGAAGTTTAAGCGAAACGCAAAGGGGTTAGTATTATTCGATTACCAGATGAGAACCGCGACTATCAACTTAGTGTTTGCAGGTTCAAATCTCAAGTGCACTAGAGTTTCCTTTAGCCGCAGCTATAGTGAGTGCTCAGTCGATAAAGGCGTAACACTTGTCGATTGGGCACATACCGAATAGGTTGCGTCCTTTCTGACTGTCACCATGTTATGCGGATAGGGAACATGAGTGATTGGTCGTATTGCAAAAAAAGTTGTAACTTATACTGGACTTAAATTTGGTCTCCACGACTACTTTCCCGATAAGTGACCATGACGGTTGTGCACGTAAGGCTAATGTAGAGCAAGGATTCGCCATTTTTCTGATATTCTTTTGCGTTTACTTATAGAGCATTTCAAATAAAACTGGAATTTTAATAAGACGAAGGTAAGAATATAATTTTTTCCTTCTTTCCTCAAACGCGCTAATCAATTATCGCTTCATTGAAATCATAAAATCTCATTTCTTCTAAATTCGACACATTTTCGAAATGGTGTGGATGAGCAAGAAGCAAAAAAAAATTTGCCTAAAGAGTAAATAAATTTAAAATCAAAAAAAAAAAAAAAAATCTTTTAAGCTTTCACGCGTTAATTTATCTATTCATCAGCTTTGAAAAAAAATTGAAAAGGAAAATAAAAATTCTTTTTTCATTTATTCCCGCATTTTGCAAGAAGCATACCTGATGAATAGATTGGGCAAACTTTTTGCCGTTTATACCCACCATCAAAGAATGGAGAGTATATTCATTTTGTCAAAACGTTTACACTGTCCAGAGAGAAGCTTCAAAGACCCCGTAAAGTATATATATTCATGTCTGTGTGATCGCGTGTGTAATGTGTGTAGTAAGAATTCTCCTAGGCACGAAATTAAGTTATCGATCAAGCGACACGCCTACAATGCAACATGCACAGAGAATACCGGTATTTTCTACATTTTTTGTACATTTTTTGTACATTTTTACTAATAAAATACAAAAGACACACGGCACACATTTCCACAAATATTCTGCAAATATTGGAAAACGCAGCGAGGCCCACCCAATACTATTACTTATGGAAATCCATTTTTTTTTTCTTGGTCTTCTTTAGAATAAACATCATAGGTATAAATAACTTGGCATGAAACTAAAATTGCATCTGATTAGATCTTCCCTAATGAGGGCATATTTTGAAACAATTGTTATTTTAAAGAAACGCCCTTGCATTGTAATATTTTGTAAATTTATTCAAGCTAATGTTAAAAACATGAACGAGATCGGACCATTCTTTGAACACCTCCCAAAAAAAAAATGTTACGAAAAATGGTCTGCTGCATGGTGAAATGATCGTAAACTTTCGTATTTCACTCACTTTTTAACTTAAAACTATAGCGATGTAGGATGAACAGTTGCCAGTCTTACCCGGCTATAACGTTTTACGTTTTGAGGTCAATTTTAAATAGATACAAAAGTATTTAAATATTCTTCGCTCTTTGCGCGCCAAACAAATAGCTTAGTTGATCTCCTAATACTGAACACATTAGCCGCAATTTTTTTGAATATTATCTGGATATTTGACTTTAGTTCAAAAAGGAGGCGCCACTCGGAGGATAAATCTCAGAGCTGCCTTGATCCGGAGGAGCGCCAAAGTCTAATCAACATTTAGCGCCATACTTGTTCGAACTGGATTGAACACCGCCAACTTTCTCCCACTTTAATACTACAACAACAACTGCGGGGCCCATTCACTTACAATCGCAAAAACCCCAAAGCAGGTCAGCACAAATTTTTGACGTATACCTTGAATCTTTTTTTCCTGCAGGCGCTGTACATGCACTTGTCGCTCAACCTATATACTTCTATTCCGCCCGATTCCCTTTTTGAAACAGATTTTCGGAAAAAGACGGCCAACTTGTACTCCATTAAAATGCTTTAAATCAGTTCTGTGACACTTTTATAGTTAACACTAGATATACGGAAACCTGTCAATTTAACCGATAAATTTTGTGAGTCGTCACAGTCGCAAATCGATTAAGAAGACGAAATGAAAGAATACGAAGTTCCATTCACGGACAGGGCCACAATGCAGAAGAAACTGAAACAACTTCGAAAAATACCGTCGCAGCGTGTTGCAGAAAAAAAGAGTAGACAAATAGATTTGCTGCATTATATATAGCATCTATACATAGCATCTAAAGACGTTGACCTCTTATATTATATAGTTTTCTCCATTCTCCTCTGCCCCTAGAAGCACTTACTCTACAAAAATAATTTGATCGATATTTTGAAACGTGCACAGTCAACGAGCAACTGAAGCCCGCGAGCCAACTCAATCAAAGCTGACAGCGGAAAAATTA
>CCAG010006621.1:0-38310 GCA_001077435.1 Glossina morsitans morsitans | reverse complement strand
AAACTGAAACAACTTCGAAAAATACCGTCGCAGCGTGTTGCAGAAAAAAAGAGTAGACAAATAGATTTGCTGCATTATATATAACATCTAAAGGCGTCGACCTCTTTATGCTGAATTTTTGAAATTAAAATCTCGTCGGTTATGAAAGAAAAATATTATATAGTTTTCTCCATTCTCCTCTGCCCCTAGAAGCACTTACTCTACAAAAATAATTTGATCGATGTTTTGAAACGTGCACAGTCAACGAGCAACTGAAGCCCTCGAGCCAACTCAATCAAAGCTGACAGCGGAAAAATTATATATAAATTTCATGGCGCGAGCAGGCATTAGCAGGCTATAAGAGAATTTATATATCACGCTTCACGAATGGACTTGTGCGGACCTATGATACACTCTGACAGGCTTAAGACAGACCATTTATTATACCGTCTGATGTCCATCGATTAATTTTTGTGTTCAACCTATAGGTCATTTTTGAGACATTTTGATGAAATTTTGTATACTGACGTGTTTTGACCTAAGGCAAAACGGTGTTTATAATCGTTCGGATCGAACTACTTCTTCGTATAATTTGACATAAAACTTAGGTGCGACAAATTTCAACCACATCAATCCATTCGTTGGACGCAAGTCTAGAAAAGATTCCCCATAAGCCCTTGAGGAAAGGGTTTGAATTTTTATATTTGATGATGAAAATTGATCCATAAAAGCAAAATGGCAAAGCAATTAACGGCAGGAAATTTGGATCACATAGGTATATTTTGTAGATCCTAACATATATAGGGGTGATCATGAAAAGCAGTCTCTCATATGGAAAGAAAGACTAATCTCTAGTTTTTTATGATGGAAATGGAAAAATAATAAAATCTCTGAAGTCTGCTCAGTTTGGATCACGTTATGCGATAGTTTGGGGACTTGCATTAAAATAATATATAATTTTTGGCGTGTGATTACCACCAACGAGTGAATAACCTTACATGGTGTAGACCCGCCTATATGTTCTTACTTGCCATTACTACAGAAGGAATAGGAATAAGTAACTATAAGTGACTATGTCGAATAAATAGATGAATAAATATAAATAAATAAATCGCCTATAGAAAGTTTTCCTTTTTATAAAATAACAGGCAAACGTATCTTAATTAGGTACAAATGTAAAGCAAATTGGGAAACATTAGGGACCAATTACTGTTTTAACGGAACTTTTTACAAACTATTCGAATCGAATACTCAATTATAGCATAACAGTTAATGGACCTTTTGTTCGAATGGATTAAACTGAAATATTGCCAAGAGGCATCAATAGAAATCGATTAGAAAATATATGCAGGCGTTTGTTTGTATTAGTCTCTTTGAAAGAGCAAATTTTCAAATAAGCAAGAAAAACAATTCCCAAAACATGATAAACAAAATGTTGTTTTCCTGTATACAGACAATACATGTACTTATACATGCATGTACACAGCTTAGAGAAAATGAATAAGCGAACGTACACTTAAATGCAATATTTACCATTTTCGATGGTTTCCTTAGCACAGGATATTATTTTGCCTTTACGACGTCGCAAATTCGATTCAAAATTGTTATCATCGGTGAAGTCGGCATCGCCCTCTATAGCCGCATCGTCAGCTGTGGTTGTAGACTCTTGTACATCTTCAGATGATTGACGTTCTGAAGACATTTCGCCACTGTTCTGTTGCAATAAGTTTTCAATACTTTTATTCATAGCAAAACACTAACACAACCATATAACTTCAACAATTTTACACTCTCAGCATATTATAAAGTATTATAAAATATCTTAACGGTATTTAAAGATAAGCACACCATAGAATGTTATCGACAGAATCAATTTCAATTTTAGTGCAGATACAACTGCATTGCACCCCGTTATCCATTAAATTCTTGTTTTTTCATTTATTTATATTTTTCTTTTCTTTTCTTTTCTTTTTTTTTTAAGTAAATAATATAATTTTAATGCATAAACCCGTGCAAAACTTCCTAAAAATTTAATTGGGTTTTGTAAAGAATTAGTTTATATTTTCTTTTTTGGTTCATAGTCTAGAGGTAGGAAGAAAGGGTTCTCATCAACCATCGTCTAATATTCTAACGAAATCTATTTACTCCTTTCCTTTTGTTCTTCCATCTGTTTGTTAAACCTGCATGTGCTATGAGAATATATTTTATCGTTCCTTGTCACCTTAGCGAGAATGCTCGGATTTCAAAACAGGAAGAATTTGTTTAAACCTCGCTTCCTATAGTAAGAACTTTTTGATCACAAATACATGAACTGATTGATTCTACCTTGTATAGTTTCAAGCGCGCGTTTGATTAAACCAAAAATTTTTACTTTCTTAGGAGTATTAAGCGAGTTCACTGACCAATTTAGCTGTGATTTCCTGAACTTATCTGATAAGTGAGATAAGAAAAAATTGGAAATGAAGTTTGGTCTTCTAAACAAACGCTTAAATTCGAAATTGTGGTTGTGACAGGTTGTCGTTGATTAGGAACGCATACACCTTTTGGCGCCCTGATACGTACTTCGAGAAACTATGTTGCTCGAATTTACTAAAGTATAACCCCGGTGGAAAAGCCTAAAATTGCTTGGAAATGATTAAACTTTGTACACATTTTCTCTTGAGTATCGATTTTGACGCTGAAAGTGATCCCAATCGACAGCTACATAAATGGTCAGGAAGCTTCTTAAGGCAAATTGAAACTCAGACTCGCTTTAAAACAAACACGACTTTCATAATTCTTGCCGTCTTCTTACTGGACTTGTAATAATTTTAAAAATTACTCATTTCCTCATCCGCACATGAATGTGAAATCTTTTAAAAACTATTTACCATCTCATCCAAACCAACAATGTTTTAAAATTACTTTTCGATAAAGATTAGCACAAGAGAAAACGAAAAATAACAAAAAAAATAAGCAGCAAAAGCGAAGTAGCAGCACCGTTACAATGACATTTAAAACGGGGTAAAAATGGGTCGTTGTACTAGAAAATATGAATTATTCGTAACACTGCTTGAAGCGTACTAGCAATAATAACAATCACAGCAATAGCAAGCTAAACAAAAGACTAACAACAATGTTAAGTATCACTTGCTCCCACTACACTTGCTACTGCTGCTACTATTTAGTGCATAACAACAATAACAAAAAAAAAACAAAAAGAGAAGGAATGACGTGTGGTGGAAACACCACTAGCACATGAAATAATGGTGAAATTTCCGGATAATGGTCTTTACACAGTAGAAAGTAGAAAACAAGTAAGTACGGCGGGGTGTAACAACGTAGAGTGAACGTATATAAGGTGTGGTGGATAATAAACTTTTTATTTAAAGATAATTGCAATATACGTAACACTGAAAGTGCTTCTGATGTTTTTTTTTTTTCAAAATTTATTTTAAAAGTCTTTTGTTTTTTTCTCTTTATTAAATCTTGTATTCAAAAGTGGATTCGTTTAAGAGTTCTAGTCATGACTTGTATGTGAATTTCCTTTCTCTTCAAAATGTGAAAAGAAAGGTTATTTCATAACACTTGCAAAGGCTTTTGTAGCACATTAAAAAAAACAAAAAAAAAAAAAAAATAAGGTTGCTATGGTATTTATAATTTTTAAATTCCAATTTGAAAAATCCGTTCGTTTAAAGTCTTTTAGTTTTCATGTTATTTTGAATTTATTTCAAACAATGTCTTTATTTCTTCTTCTTTTTTTTTTTTTTTTATTTACTATCATTTACTATCATTGTAAAAGGATGAAAAACTTTCATTTTTATCTGCGAACAACCGTTTACTAAAAGTTACCGTTAAAGACTAACACCAACAAATGCAATTTCTTTACATGAGGGTGTTTTTTTTTTTTTTTTGGTTTTTCGCTTCAATAACATTTCTAATTTATGTCGTGGAGAGTTACTGTTCTGTTGGTCTATCGATTTTTATTTTACTTATTTTCAGTTTTTGTTGTGTTCACTTCTTTATCTTTTACTATGTTCTTTATATACAAATCTCAATTTATAGGCCATCGCGCTACAAATGAAAGAAAAAAAAAAAAGCCGGTTGCATGATTTGTTTTTATCCCGCATCCTTTAAATCATCTGTTAACTTTTAAGCATATTGAAAATATGGCAATTTTGAGGAGGTTACCTTAGTCTAGATTACAACCCATTCGAAAAAAAAAAAAACATAAATAAATAATTCAAGGAAACATACAAAAATCGCTGAGCTTTTTATGCTCTTACCGCCTTACCAAAAATTATACTAAAATCGTTCATTCATTTTGTATGCTTTCGAAGTACTCATCGGAGATCGCATTAAACATATGTATTCTTCATACGTTCCGCTTAAGCATGCCTTTGGTGTTGTTGATATTGTGCTCAGTAAAGTCTTTTAGCAGCCCAATGGAGGTTCATTCATAGTACAAGTTAAATTTAATTACCCCAACATAGCCAAGATAGAAAGTCTTAAAATTGGGCAGTGAAAATTATCGCTAAGCTCACGAGTCAAGGAACACGATCTAAGCTTAGACTAAATTCACAGATTGGAGATGCCTTCCTTTCTTAACAAACTATAGAATAAATTAAATAAAGTTGTTTTTGTTCTCCAAATTGTTGTTTTGATTTTGGCGTTACTTTGTTGCTCTATATTCAAACTTGTACCGACCTTAATATAAATAATTAAAATACGGACAACTTCAGAAATGCAACGTACATAGACACACACGTACGAATTGAGCAAATCGCAATGCATTTATGAAATTATGCAAACCTACGCGCATTTCGCATTTGTTCGCGTTTTGTTAAAATATCATTACATTTTCAATGCGTTACATAATTCAAAAATGTCGACATCTTTCCCAGCCCAAGGTTACATTAGAAAATTTGGCAATTTCATTGGCCGTTTTAATTTGCAATAAACATATATTATAGCGCTTTGGGTTGCTTTGAAATCAATATTTTCCAAAGATCCTAAAGATTTGAAGAATATTTTGAGCTCGTCTTTGAGATATGAATGCGTTTCAATTTTAAATGACACACGGCCCGACTGGTGAAGTAAGTGGCATTTGTAGAATTTTTTATCTATACATCAAACTTTTTTTATTAGAACTAGAATTTTATATAATTTTTTAACCACCTTATTAAATATATATATATATATATATTAGAATTAGAATTTTATTTAATAAATTTTGGTAAGTTTAATTTAATTTTTTGGTAATTTTGAAATTGATTTCAATGTGTGTCGGAGCGCTTGCGAATTGGTTTTAATTTCACAGGAAGACGTTAGCTGGTTTTTTCCTTTACACCATTCTAAAAAGAAAATCATATGTGGTGAATGCAGAGAGTTGCTTTTAATAGATAAGAAAAATGGTGAATAAAAACTCTCCTCATGCAAGTCTCTTAAATTGTAAGAAATAACAGACTTGCATCATGCAGCCTTCTAGTGAAGCTGTTGTTTAAAACTCGTAACACCAATGCGATCTGTTCGTTGATTAAATGTTCATGAAACCGAAAGAAGAAAGCTTCCTCCTACCACAATGTATATAGGGAAACCGACCTAAAACTTAATATAATTTACAGGACTATATAAGAACTCACGGTAAAGGCTCCATAATCGCGCCCATATTAAGAAAAAAAACATTTTACTGTTTTAAAACTTATTCAAAATCCCATCCGGGACCATGTCAGTGCAAATGGTTAATCACTGCAAGTCGACTCTGAAAGCAAAACTTATATTAATTAATATTAAAATAGTATAATAATAGTATAAGTACAATAAAACAAATGAGAAGGGAAAAAAGCATGTATACAGCTAGCATAGAGCCACACTTACAACCGGTACAGGACCACATTGCATATGAACCCCTAAGCCATCGTAAACATGCGTAAGCTTGGCAACCGTTAATAGTTAACATCAATTAATTTTCGAATCATAATGACCATTTATTGTTAAAAATTAGTTCAGGTACGACATGGGTAAATCACGTGTGCTAAGCAATGTTCCTTTAATGGACAACAACTCTGTGCAAACAACTCTGACCTGGTTAAAGAGCTCATAATTCTATTTACACTGACTAAGCTTAATCAAGATAAAGTGCCTAGAGAAGCGGTTAGGGACATTAAAGCTTATTTCACCAAGTAATGAAGGCGAGTCAATAGCACCATTCATTACTTTGATTACAAAGGAAACGCTAAAAACAAATCTACGTTTCTCAAGAGACGATAAGGACAACAGAAGCAACCTATTTTCATAGGGAGGAAGAGAGGTAATCGGACCTCAAACCAAATTCCTAAGAGCAAACAGTACGAATTGCTTTTGAACAGATTCAATTGAATCTTCAATTGAATAGCGCCTATATGAAGGGGACCACACAACAGAGGCATACTCGAATATAGGTCTAACCAAACATATGTACAGCCTTTGCGAAATGTAACGATCATCAAGCTAATTGGACCACCTTTTTATAAAACCAAGCGCAGACCTAGCTTTGCTTAACGAGAGCTCAATATTTAAATTAAAACGTAACCTATGGTCAAATAGAACGCCTAAATCTGTGATCGAATCGACGTCCTCCAACTTAAGCTAATTTATGAAATACTGAGTAGTGAATGACTTTCTTCTAGAGAAAGAAAGCTTCTTACATTTATTTGAATTTAGTTTCAGAAGATTCAAAGAGCACCGTGAAACCAAATTATTCAAGTCACCTTGAAGCTGATGTGATTGCGATTCTTCAGAGAAGGAAGGAAACAGTTTCACATCATCAGCATACATTAACATCTGGCTGGAATTAATCACCGATGGAAGATCATTAATGTATACACTAAATAAAATGGGACCTAAGTGCCTTCCTTGAGGTGCGCCAGACATAACGGGCAATTCATCCGTGGCGATAAAATTAAACAAACCCCTAAAGTATCTATTGTGCAGATAAGAGCTTATCCATTTGCCTAAATAGAAGGTGAAGCCAGAGGCTTGGAGTTTAAAGATAAGCAAGTTATGGTTAACCATATCAAACAGTTTGCTTAAATCAGTGTGTATAACATCAGTAAACAACACACAAGTAAACTCTAACAAATTGGTGATCGTAGATCGCCCTTTCCGAAAGCCATGCTGGTGTGGAGAAATATACGAATTAATGGCAAAGGCCAAACGGTGAAAGAATCTGAAAGAACAATTCAGGTACAGATAATACTTAAATACCCCAACACCCCAATACCCCAAAGATTTAGAAGAATCACGCACTTCACCTTGCCGTTAGACATCAAAGAGCTTGAATGGTTTTGTGATTGTTTTGTCACTCCTCTACAAAAAGTAACAGCTTTCCATTTAAGATTGATTACTGATTTATTCAGCTTACTTTTGTTAATTATTTGAAGGAATCTGCTGCCAAAACCCACGAAATGTGTTCAGAGGGTTGTGGTGACGCAGCTCAATCAAGTCCCAAATCTCGATTTTGGTCTCAACGGTTTAAAACAGGCGACACGAATTGACTGAAAATGCCATTTTTTGGCACTCGTTATAAGAGTTGTTCACAATCCATGGTGCAGCTCGAATGGAAAGTTCCGCCACAACGTGGTCATCAGACATGACTGGTTACCACTTGTTCAGATCGAGGCAGCATGGCTTGTCTGGAACGCGGGTCCACGTAGTTGGAGGAATACGAAAATGGGTCGGTGGGTGGATCGCTGCCAAACCAATATAGGCCGCTTCGACATGATATCACCATGACGCCAAAAATATTGCAAAATATTTTAGAAAACGATGGGAACTATTTCGATTAATATATATTATACCAATTTTCCACAATAAATACATTTTTCAAATGAAAAACGTGCGAGGTATTTATTTTGCATATACTTGTATGTGTCGGATCTACAAAATGTGCACCTATTCGTAAATATTTCAAAAAAAAAAAAAGCGTTAAAACTAATTTTGTAAAAATATAAGGGGCCGCGCTCGCAATGAATTATATCGGCGAATATAACTCTTATGGTTTTCATTTATTTAAAAAAAAAATTAAAGTCATTTAATACAAAGCTGAAGACACATATTGTAATATTAGTAAAGAACAACTAAGAAAATTCAATTTCAGCCTTCGTCTTTCCTAAAAGCATAGTAATAAATTGTAAGCAAAGACCAATCAATAAAATCGTGGTTTAATTCCAGTCTTCGTCTTCTTCAAAAGCATCGGGACCGGCAGAAGTTATAAAATGATCGGCACTCTAATTAAAAAAAAAAAAAAAAAAAACGAGATTTAAAAAATTATATATTTACAAAACGCTTTAAATTCAATAAATCGATTCACCTGGCCCACACCATTTCGCACATCCCTGCCACCGAAACGGCTTTCCCGATTATCACGGCCACCACCGTAACTATAATTCCTTAAGAACTGCGGCACTTCTTGGCCAGCACCTTCTAGAATTTTTACCAGCTCGCCCGCAATAGCTGAGTCATGCTGCGGATCAAAGAAACTACTAGCTTTGCCATTATTTCCAACGCGACCAGTGCGTCCGATACGATGAACATACTCATCAATGGACGATGGCATATCGTAATTAACCACGTGTCTAATATTTTTGATATCAAGACCACGGGCAGCTACCGAGGTCGCAATTAGCACTTCCATTCTTCCTGCTTTAAAGTCTGCCAAAGCAGTTTCTCGTTGCCGTTGCAAACGGTCTCCATGGATAGAAGTAGTCGGATATTCTGTTTCTGACAATAAAGACGCCAAAAAGTCGGCCCCTCGTTTGGTTTCCACAAAAACAATCGTGCCGTTCGCGTCCTCTTTTAAAAGTTCCTGTTTTCAACAATCGCCAAATAATAATTAAAAATCTTCAACATTTTATATCGCAACGGTTATTTACCATGAGCTTGGCTCTCTTCTGGAATTTTTCGACCTCATATACATTCTGAGTGACATCAGAACAAGCACCACCTACTACGCCGACAGCTATAAATATATAATCATCCAAATATTCTCCTGCCATACGCTGTATCTCCTCCGGAAACGTGGCAGAGAACATCAGATTCTGCCGTTCCGAGACGCTTCGCATAGTTGGGTGACTCATTATCGTGGCTACAGAGTCCTTGAAGCCCATGTCTAACATTCGATCAGCTTCATCGAGGACCACGAAACGTATATCCTCAAATGTAATAAAAGATTGTTTTACAAAATCCATTAAACGGCCCGGGGTGGAAATTAATACGTGGCATGGACCCCTGATCATACTTTCACTTTGAAATTTCGACGAAGTACCCCCGTAAACAATACGTATATTTAAATACGAACCGAAGGCAAATTTACGTGCCTCATTGAAAATCTGGATCGCTAATTCGCGTGTAGGCGACACAACCAAAGCGTGTGGCCTACCAATCGATGCTTCAGCATTATCATTCAGCAATTGATTGATAATGGGTATAAGAAAGGCCGCGGTCTTCCCAGATCCAGTCTGCGCACAAGCCATCAGATCCCGCCCACCTCCTATAACTGGTATAGCAGTTTTTTGAATGGGTGTAGGTACTTTATATCCGGACCGTTTTATATTTTTTAAAACAATATCTCGAAGACCAGCATCTTCAAATGTTTGAATGGCAGGGGGAGGATTCTGACCATTTACCTAAAATGGATATAAAAATGGGAACTGTTACGCAAATTGTATTTTTACCTTCTTGATGTAAGTAAACGTCTTACCTGAACAGCAATGCTTTCATATTTAGAAAAATTTATGCCAGAGCTTATACCACCGCCAAATATTTCATCTTCATTATCGGTTGGTTCGGGCGGTATGTAGAATTCGCGAGCTTTCTGTGGCTGATCTGCGCTACCATTTTGATCATCGCCATTTCCATTACGTTTGTATTCATCTCTACCATTATTGTATTCACGCCTACCACCTGCGCCGCCACCACGACCGCGTGAGTTAAAACCACCTCGTTTTCTATCGTTGTCTCCATCATCATCGTCGTTGTTGAACCCTAAATTTTTTGCAGTGAAAATGGGTGGGAGTTGGAGATGAACAAACTAAGCTTAGACAAGAAATTGCCTTTGAATTCTTGAATTTATTTCGTAAAAGAACATAACCACACATATTAACAAAGAAAAACATTTTAAGAACGGAAAAAACAAAGCAAATAAAAAGTTACTGGCACCAACAAGTACTACTCTAGGCTTTAAATTTTTAATTAACTCTTAACAAATAAAAAACTATGGAAATTGGATTAAATTTATTATGCGACCGTTAGCGGCCAAAGTAATTAGACCGACTGCCTTTAGTTCCAAAACAAAAGCAAACCCAATGGCTGCTGCCATTTTATCGGTTATGCATTCAAGTCTGGTAAAATCAAACGATCTGCTACAAATAAGAGCTCGGATTATATCGCGTTTAATCGACAACCGCCGTCTACAAGCATTCAATAGCAGTTCAGCATCGTAATGCATTACGGATTTTTCCATATCTACGCCGAGCTGACATCGTCGATAAGTGTCGAATATGGCACGAACTGTATCCAAATTGTTCATGACTATTGAAATACTCTCATAATTTTCCTTGATGAACTGATCGTAATGTTGTTGGTCAGTATTAAATTGAGGGACCAAACCATCACCAATCGCAAGCAAATCATTCACCTCACGGTTGGCGTTCAACTCGAGTGATTGATTTAGCGGCGGAAGAACATGTTGTCCTGGTGATGGTAATATGCACGTTAAAATATGCTCAGGACCTTGAGAAGGCCTTACCACATTCTCAGGGACTTGTG
Organism: Glossina morsitans morsitans; assembly: GCA_001077435.1. Taxonomy (NCBI): domain Eukaryota; kingdom Metazoa; phylum Arthropoda; class Insecta; order Diptera; family Glossinidae; genus Glossina; species Glossina morsitans. The sequence continues at coordinate 27,546 of CCAG010006621.1, read as the reverse complement.
CAGGAGCTGCACGGGTTCTCTTCCGTTTCTTCTTGTTTGGACGACGCATAAGTGGTGGTTCCTCGTAGCCCACTCCTTCAGTTCTGGTTCTTAAAATTTCGTACCAATCTTTACGATAATCCTCTGGCCATAAAGGTTGCAAATTATCTAATTGTTCCGGACGCGGTTGTACCACTCTTTCTATTGATTCTAAATTTTGCTCATGAGCTTGAATTCCCGTAGCCCTTACCATTTCCTCGGGTGGTTTTTCCGACTGACCGAGCTGTTCTTCTGCTTCCTCTAATGAAATTAATTCAGTTAAGGTGGTGGGACGCGGCTTAGAAACGCATTCCTCGTCTACTATTCTAAGCGGAGTAGAGACCGCCGGCCTGTCTACATTACGGTTCAACAAACCCTTATAAAATCGCCTTTCTCCTGATGACGTCTGAACTGGAAGTGTTGTCGATGTCAGGCATGGAGTAACACTAATAATTCCGTCAGATTGATCAGCAGTACTTTGCGAAGACATTATCTGAGGCGGAACAATTATCGATTCCACTTGCATTTGAGATACCAAAACTGCTTTCGATGGATGATATCTACGAAATTAAAATCTTTAAGACAACTTTGATTCCGACCTTTAAATACGGTAGAGCATAAACCACGAGTTTAACTGAAGAGTTTAATTGATATTCTCGCTGCTTGAAAACTTATCTGAAAACTCACCACCAAATCGTAGAACGAGTGAAATGAAATGACAGACACCTAATCTCCCTAACCAAATCATTATCTTTTTGCTCTTTTTTTACTTTCTCAGGCTCATGTCCGCCACAAAGACACTGCGCTGGTCCACAAGGATTATATGTGAAGGGGAACGAAAAGGCGAACAGTACGTTTGTGCAATAGACGTGATATTGGAAACATCAGGAAAAGCGGGAAAGATTAGCAGAGAATTTTCCAAAAGCGCTAATCACCCATGAGCATCTGAGCTCTTTACTGCACGCGGCCGGGCGTCTCTGGTAAGAATTTGAAGTTTTTGCCCTCGTTTACCACCCTATATAGCTACTCCCCTCATTTTGTTGCAACGAATTAAACTCGTTTTATGAGAAAACTCGGGATGATGTCTATTTTCATTCGTAAACCTATAACCATACCTCGCTGCCTCGTTGATTGATGAGCTACTATCAATATTTTGCATCTGTTCTGCATGTTCCACAGACGTAAGAATCTGGTGAGAGTCCTTCATTGTCGTCGGTAATTTCAACGAGGAACTGCCAATTAAATGTGGTGAAGGCAACTGTCGCACAACTGGAATCGATGAAGAATCCGTACGTTGTTGAACGACTTGCGATAATTCAATAGATTGGTGATTGTCGTCGACCACTACTGACTGGCTGACCACGTCCTCCACGTTAAATTCATGTTCTATTAACCAATCCCAAGAATCTCTGGTGGCTATGCTTTTTTTGTTATGAGGTCGTAAGAATTTAATTTTCATAATTTTACGTTTCGGTAGCGGAAAACATTGACGATATTCTTCCTCATTTATAATACGAGGTCTTCTCCTCGGCCATATTGACATGTAATCATCACACGGGACAATTAGTGAAGAAAAGAATCCGCACTGTTGCGTTTCTTCAGACAACCCGCTAGCACAACCTTGGGCCGCATCGTGTTCGCTAATAATGTCTGTTATATTAAGCAAAGGTGGTGCTGCTAATGGTAAATTAAAAATTTCTCCTTGCTCTTCTTCCTGTATTGTAATCATTTTAGATGATTCACATTTTTGTTGATAAATATCAATTATATCCATCGAATCCTCACTTATGTTTTCATCTAAAATCCAATTCAGAAACTCTTCTTGTTCTTCTTCAACATTTATAATACTACGTAACATATCAGGTTTTTCCAAATGCGATTGTTTACTTCCGGTTACTACTTTTGAAAATGTCGAGCTTGCTTGCTTCGCTTCATCTAAATACATTTCATAAGCTTTTACTATATAAGAGTATATCAAGTGCCTTTGTAAAAGATTGGAGCTTTTTAAAATCTCGGGCAATTTTTCCATGAATTCCAAAACGGTATCGCGTTTGAAATCTTTTGGTATCGAAGCAAAAATTTCATTATGATAATGTTCATTTTCATTTGTTACGTTATTATGATTAAAATTGATGTTAAACGCTGTTGCAGAGCAGAGAGGAGAAGACAGAGAGAAAAATAAACCCACACATATCATTCAAAAGACCCAAAAACGGTATACTTAGCTAGACACTAATTGTTAGTAATTATTAACAACAGAACAAGCGATGCGTGCAATCACACCAACAACTTTCAATTAGAATAACTAGGCCGCACATATGAAAACTTACCGTTAGAGGCAGCTTCCTCCGAATGATAACGGTTATTAAAACTACGAGACCCATGAGAATCACTTAAGGGCCGACCTACAAAAAACATATACGATATATATATATATATATAGTCTATATAAAGTGCGTTTCAGTTAGTTCCTACCTCGGCCACGTCCTCGTCCTCCCCTAGAACCACCACCAGAACGGCCAGATTTATTGTAAGAATATTGATTACCATCGTCTTCTTCATTATCCGAATTACGACTAGACCTGAATTTGTCGTTTGTGCCGCCAAAAGCTTTTCCAGTTGGCATCTGAAATGAAATCGTGCCCGTTAAGACGAATATCAATATATAAATAAACGCATATAAATCCTACATCGTTCTCTTTCAAATGGTCGGCATTTTTCTTCTTTTCTGAATACAATTTCGTATTTTGTACATTTTCTTCTTTTTGTTTAACACGATTTCTAATTTGTCTATAGCGCTCCATTGCTTAAGATTTTCTTTTATTAATTTTCAATTTGCACTCCGCAATTTATGACTTGATTGAAAAGGTGAATTCCCGCTTTTATTTTAATTAAACATAACAAATTCTCTAAGAGTAAAAATTCATCTGAATACTGAACAGCATTGATATTCTAATTAAATATTTTTTACCGGTTAGCGTTTAGGTTTTATTTATTGAAAGCAACTGTCAAATCATCAGAGCAGTAAATAGAGAAAATGTAAGCAAAAAAGCACATGTGATTTTCGAAAAATTCTTCTTCTTTTTATCCATTTTCAAATTGAGCAGCGAAATTCGTACTAGTTTTTTGTTATTATTCGAAAATGAGTAAAATATTTTTTTGAAAATTTATCTTGAGAGCAATACGAAACTGGCTTCCTCTTGTAATACTGAAATTTCTTTCTCTAATAATTTGGGAATAATACTATTGAGAATAATCCCAGATACGGCCAATTGCTTACTTGATCAAAAATTTAGTACAATGTTCTTTGTTTTCGTAATTAGTAACAATTTTTGATCCGCCTATGGGATCAGCTCAAGGTGATAAAGGCATGACCAAAAGTGTGACGAAATAAATTAATCCTTTAAAGGAGACTTTAAAATATTATTCAAAAGTGTGCAAAAAAGTCTTCCTTTTGCCAAACAATATACGTAACGATAGTTATGTAGTTGACAGTATTCTTTTAGAAAAGCCTATCATACCAATAAATTGCCGTCGAGCCCTGGTATGTTCTGCCGAGGACTTTTTACTATTTCCACACATATAGAGCAGACATCCTTAAAATCATTCATTAATGACATCTCTTCAAATGAAAACGAAAACTTTAAGCTTTACACAGTTGTCGAAGTACTCTTTTTACCGCCAAACGATGCAGTAAGAAAATTTAACACTTTCAATTAATCTATAGAAAAAGGGAGGTTCGTGTATGCCCTTCCTTTTGTCCTTCTTTCGGTATACTCGATTGGACTAACATTACATAAATAACTTAGGTGAAAAGGAATGAGTTGTTTTTTATGCACTTCATAGTGCTATGTATGTAGGGAAAGAACCGTTCTCCCACCTATCCTATATATCGACCGAAATTTGTCGCTACGATGTATATATAGAAGAAAAGTCTTAATTGCTTATATAGCTACATATTTTTACTTACCTCTGTATCACTCCCATCCCAATCCGACATAGCGATAGTTTGCAATCAAGAAATTACTGAAATAGATTAGACAAAGAAACAAAGGGAAGTATCTGTTTAATTATTTAATATCGATTGAATATTTTATTTGTTTTGACAAGACTTAGATCTCTGCTTAAAAGGATTTTTCAATCCGTAAGATATACAACTCTGTTTTTGCGTTTATATCGTAAATAACACATAGTGAACAGTATTCAAAATACGCTCTGCCAGAGATACATTTGAACGCTGAGATTGCAGACAATTTGACAATCCGTTTCGTGCATTCATTCATCTGTTTTTTCTTCTTTACTCTTATTTCTTTTGTTCCATACTTTTTCCTCGATACATATGTATACTACCATGCTTATTTCTACTATAGCTTGTTGGTTGTTAAGCATAGGTCCTGAGCGAATAACAACGAGAATATCTTGCAACTGAGTGAATAATGTACACACATGTGTGCGTTTATGCGTGTGTATTTGTATGTAGCAGTAGTAGAACGCAATAATTAAGGTTAACATTAAAAATATATATTAAAACCTAAAAGAAAAAACCTATTGAAAAGCATCGACAGATATTCGTTCAATTGCATTAAATTATTTATACAATAAAAGCTCAACACAAAGCGCAGATATATAGTGAAATTAAACAATATTATAGAAGGGAAGGAAAAAGTGTAGTGCAGAAAAGTTGCATGGTAAAAGGCGAAAAATCTCATAATGGATACATCTGGGAATAATCGTTATGAACTTTTGTTCATGGACGATGATATTAGCGACCCATTAGATAATATTGTCGCTAAAAAGAAGAAGCAAGTCAAATCAACAACAGCTTCGACTGGAACGGTACCCAATCAGAGGACGGCGAGCAAACAAAGTGCCGAAGGTATCAGCAAGGTCAATAGCAACACCGCCAACACCTCAATCAACAACTCCAAGAAACTAAATCAGGCAGAAAAAGAAAATAAACCTTTAAATAAGAATGAGGGCCAAAAGAAAAATCCTTCTACTGGTACTGGTACTGGTATTGGCACTGCGGTTGATAAACCGAATAAACAATCAAATTCAGGCGGCTTTGGAAACGGTAACGGCATCGTTGGCGGTGGCGGAAGTGCTAACCGAAAACGAAACAACGTTGACGGACGTGAAGGTGGTCAAGGTACCCCACAGCAACGCAATGCTAACTTTAGACAACAGAATGGCGAGACACGCGAACAACGCAATAATCGTCGCAATTCGAATCGCGAAAATATGTCATCAACAAATGTTGGCAACAGTAGCGGTGCTATGGAAGCTAGCGCCCAAACGCGCCAATTTAAAAGTGGCGATCGTCCACCACGTAATAATCGCAATTTTGAAGGCGGTAATCGTAAACGAGAATTTGATCGCCAATCAGGTTCAGACAAAACCGGTAAGTCAAAAAATTTACGTGCAGCATTAAAGAAACGAAAACAGGGAAAGTTTTTCATTCTTTTTAACGAATTCCATAGATTTATAAAAAGACACCAGAATGTATGTGATACCGTATAATCAAATTAATTGCATACGCATCACTAAGAAATGTATTCATAAATGTTGATGTTTAAAAATAGTCTACAAATACAACAACAGTTATAAAGAATTTTTAGTTGTGGTCGCGCCTTATAGCCGGATCGGCACAGCGGCAGAGTTGCCGAAACACAGTGATTACGCTGTTCAACGTTGACCTAAAATGAATATAAAAAAAGTCTGTAAATAACTGTGAAAGGCGATGGTCGGAACTCTGAATTAACATTTTACATTATTGAGCTAAAAGTCCAAGAAATTTTCCCATTTCTATTTAACCACATTGTGTTCTTCGCCATCTTGGAACCATGAAAATTCGTTGTTTTTGAAATGGTTAGAGAAAACCGTTGATTGCCAAAACCGCTAAAATAAACAAAGTCTAAGGGCCTCAAAAAAATTTCTTATAAAAATAATTCACAACATTTAAGCTTCTTCTGGGCGCATAGTACGGAATAGAGAGAGAGAGAAAGTAGGGAGAGCAGGTTTCGTCTCCCTCATTAAACGAAATGGTATAACTTGGATACATATCGGAAAAGAGGAAAATCTGAAAATTCTATAAAACCGGGAATCCAGGACAATTTAATGCATCTTAGTGCAAGAAGGGTAACGTGCAATTTTGCTCCCTTTAAGCGAAATTTTCATATAAATCCAACACAGATGAAAAATGACTGAAATTCTTTTTTGAAAGGCAAACGCTAAGTTCTACTGAAACCGTCTTTTACAATTTCAAACTCTTTAGCGGGATTTTATCTGCTCTACATGTTGTCTATAATTGCTTTCAATATTTTTTTACTTATATCAGTAGACAAAAAGTCTTCATATTTGTGAGGAACATGGTTCAACACATTTACACTAGAATTGATTTTTTAAATTTCTTCTCCTCAATACCAGGGGAATATGTTGTACGTTCTAACAAGAGTAGTCAATTTTTGCCTGGAATTCCTCAAACTAAGTTCGTCAGAAATACGATGTTTTGTTGCTTTCTGGGGTTCCTTCGATTTAGTAATGCCTTCCCCAATTAACGCATTTTCCATCAAGTTCACGCATCTTGAATGACCGCCTTTGGTATGTTGAGCTGCCATAAATGCGTGATCAATCTTTCAACTCGTCCGTAACATCTGGGATCCTTTGAAGCCTAAAAGCTAAGTGAAATTATTACTCAACTCAACAAAATTGTCTGAATATAATTAAAATTATTTTTATCAACTTCGTCAGACATGAATTGAATTTTATTTGCAAAATTGTTGGACGCAATTGTAGTTACAACAATCTATGTACAAGATATTTAATTGAAAATTATTAAAAAAGAAAAGTTACTTTTGCAGTATTTAGTGTAAGGAAAACAACAATAAAATAATTCTATGAAAAAGAATGTTAAGAAAAATCTTCCATGACAGCTATGGAAAACTCGTAACAAAAATCTTTACTATTACTTTTTAAATTTTCAAATATTAATTTTTAATGTTTCTGAATATGATCTGCAAAAAGGTGTTAAGGCTGTCGATAAACGTGATGGCTCTGGTGCTCACAACTGGGGGTCTGTTAAGGATACCATTGATGAAATGAATACTAAAAATAATAATAATGAAGACAATGCGAACAACCTTCCTGCTTATACCAGTGGTGGTACTGAAAAGATTGAAGAAACCATTAATGAACAACAACAAAGCAATGAGCCAACAAATACCGTGGATGAAGAAGTAAAAGAATTGACCCTGGATGAATGGAAAGCCCAACAGCAACAAAGAGCCAAACCGCAATTCAACATACGCAAGGCAGGCGAGGGTAATGTAAAAAGTGGTTTGTAGTAATTTTTAAATAAAACTTCCAAAAAATATTCTAGGCGAGGACACATCACAATGGAAGAAAATGATTGTTTTGAACAACAATAAGAAAAAAGAGAATGAAAGTGAAGAGGAATTGGAATATGATCCCGCCATGTATCCACAACGTGTAGGACGTCAGCAGCGTATTTTAGACATACAATTCAATTTCAATGATGGTCGTCGTATTGGCGGTTTTGGTGGACGTGGCCGCGGTGGTGGACGTGGTGGTGGCGGTAGTGGAGGGACCAACGCTCCTCGTTCTGCTGGCAATAATAACAATGATACTAAGCCTAGAACTACTGGCGGCGGCAACGGCGGTGGAATATCGGGTACTGGTGCCAATAATGTAACCGCTGGTGGCGGTGGACGTGGTGGTAAACGTCAGTTTACATCAGATAAACATCAGCAAAATTTAGCACTCAAAGTCAACGATGAACGTCAATTTCCTACTTTGGCTTAGAAACAAATGCAAATAATTGAAATTAAACAAAAAAAAAAAAAGAAACAAAATCCGAAAAGAAAAAGCTAAGTATACTTCACTTTTAATTGAAATAATTACGAGATCAACTTATAATTAAAGCCAAATATTCAATGTGAACGGTCTGTTCAGTTACTTAGAAAAAAATCAAAGTGTGAGTGTTGCAAAAAAAAAAAATTTATTTATTTTTTAATTATTATATTTAGTGTTTTTAATACGCCCTCCAAAATACAGCGTAATAAGAACCACGAAGCAGATACCCAACTGCATTAATATTGTAAGAAAACTTGAAAAAAGCTTTTAACAACTCTTTTAACTTTTTTAATAAAGACAAGTTTTCCAAACATATACGAAAAAAATATAAATCAGAAGAACACGTAAAAATCAATATTTTTAAGAACACATCAACGACTTAATTGCATCAGGTATAAAAAATACGACATAATTTTTGGTTTGATACCAACAAGATGAACGTAATTTAGTCATTCATGGTCATATTTTAAATAATCATGTAACAAATTACTGACTAATTAATGTATAAGTAAATTTGAAAAGGAATAAAATAAATTAACAAATATCTTTCCTTTATCCCTATTTAGAAAAGTGTAAGTTTCAAAATTGCTGCTGCGCACACATGATGAAAAGCTTTACTTCTCGCCCTAAAAGAAATTCTGTATACCCTTCCATCAGCGAATTATTTTGTTAATTGCGGCCCAAAAAATTTTAAACGGTTCGACCAAGATATTCCGGCAAATTTTCGATAAATATTTGATAAAGGTTTTTGATGAAATCTTGTACATGTAAATATACATTTTTTTTTGAGTAATACCATTTTCCCCTTTATTGGAGGGAAAAGAAGATATGCTTTTAAAAATGTAGTCCCATGCCGATTTCGAAAAGAAAGAGTTTTTTAGATCCTGTACTGACATTCTCTTACATGAACATAGCCAAGTGGTTTATTGCAGCATTAAGAATAGAGAGTATCTAACACAAGATATGTGTACAATTAATCATGTCCGTCTGCCCCTTCTTGAATTTTCAAATTTCTTAAAATTGCCAAAAACTTAACCTTACAAATTCACTGACGTTATTAACAGGTCTATGAACCTATTATATTTTTTATATTTTTGTATTTCTTATATACACTTGAACCTTTTCAATATATATAAAAAAAAACGGATAATCAACCAAGGCATACTTTATTGAAATTCGCAAATGCTCTTGGTGACAATCAAACAGTAATTTCTATAAACCGCATAAAAGCGCGCTATCAGCAAATTTGCATGACACATACATACACATCAGCCGCTCAGTCCTACAAACACATTTTTTACTTTTTTTATTTAACTACGCTTGCTATAACACTTTTTATCTTTACACTATAAAATCTTTTTCACGCACTTCTTTTCCCCCAATTAATAAATGTAATTTTAATTTATTTTTCCTTTCCTTTAACTTAAAAAAAGAAATCACTTTATGAAAACTCCAACGGACGCAAAATGGTGGACTCACAAAGGAACACAGTGAAATAAAACATACAACAGAGTTGTAAAAATTTCTTATATTTACTTTAATGTTTGGAACACTTTGAAACTCTTGTGATATGAAATTAACGTACATACATAAATGCACACATATGAATGCATGTAGAATTTCGAAGGTATCTACGGAATTTTATGTATTTTCATATATATACGTCTATATACATAGCCAAGCTACCTAAAAAATTCTTGCAAATTTCTTTTATTCCTATTTTATAAATTTATTTCTACAAGATTATTTAAAATAATTTCGTTCCCAACTTGTAAAATATTTCAATTTTCGAAGGTTAGTGCTCAACCTATATACAGCTAAGCCTGATTAAACCTTTACTCGATGTTCTCTTCTATGATTTCTACGTTTTATAAACGAAGAACCGCATCCATGCATACAAAACGCATGCAAGAAAAGCACAATACATAGACATCATTATAACGGCATTTTTAAAGTCACCTTTTTGTTTTCGTATTTAATCTAAGAGCTGCGAAATTTATTTATGTTCTACCATTTAAAAGTTGTATATTTCTAACCCCAATAATTTGATGCAGAATTATTTCCGATATATTTACTATTTCACAAAATACGCGGCACCTTAATTCCCGCTTTTAAATATTGCCCATCAATAATGAGTCGATTGTCTACGTAAAAATAAAAAAATTACATAGTAATACATAAAAATTCGCTGTATCTCAAAGCCTACAAGCGGTGCTTTCAAAATGTCGGCTTTTTTCATTAATTCCTTCAAACAAATTTCAATTTATATTTCTATACTCACCTATATCACACTTCAAAATATCTTTTTAAATTTATTAAAAAATTTCCAGTAAGAAGTCTTTTAATGTATTTTGCTCACGTATATATAAATAATTATATTTTATATAAATTTATTTATATACTTCTACCTTTACTTTTATATTACTTGAATTTATTTGGAAATACTTCTTTTCGCACAAATTTCCGAAAAAATTCTGCTCCGTTTATTCGTAAGAACTGAACAAACAATAATGAACTGAAAACTGAAAATATACGCTTAAACAGCCTAGAGCGTACACAGCGTTGCCATTTCTAAAGTAATACAATAAACGTAATGGAGCTGGTAATTATGTTATTTCCCTACATTCAATTTGAAGCATAACAAAATTGGTGATATCAATTTTTTAAATTTATATTTAATTAGTTCTCTGTAAATGAAGCAAAAATTAAAATTAAAAATTCATCTTATATTCAGCGTTTTCTTTTTAGATTATTTGTTATGTTTTGCTTGCGTAGGGATTGTCTATATGAAACAAATGGAATGATAAACTTATGCTGATCGTTTGCTTATATAGGGCTAGAAAAAAAATGCAAACACACATACATGCTCACCACATTCAAGGCCTACTTGCCGGTAACGGTAAAAATCGGAATTTACTTAAATTAGACTAATAAAATGGCCGATACCGAAAAGAGAAATGACAAGAAAAAAGCGAATTAGACAAAGAGTTTGATAATGAAGTACTTTATACTGTACGTCATTTCTGGTGCGTTTTTCTCTAAAACTTGCAATAGCAACAACAATTTATAGTACAGTAATCCTCCCTATAATACAATACTCTTACAATGCGTTTTCATATTACGCGATTTCACATTTCCCGTATAACACGTCTTTTTACCCATATAACGCGGACATTTATATTTCTGTACTGTGAAATTTATAAAAATTTTTCAGTCCATAATCAAATTCGCGTACGTTTGCACATTGCGTTAATTATCCCGGTTTTTAAATTGTAAGAACATTGATTGATTATATGGACACTAACATTGATTATCTACTTAAAAGGATCTAGAGTTAAACGAGTCAACAATACGAACAATTAAACAAAATGAAAAATCATTTGTACATAACGCCGTTGACGCATCCGGAACAGTTGGCAAGAGTCCGAATAATTTCGACCGCTCAGCTCTGCCGTCTAGTATGATTTTGTTTGTATTTAATTTGGGTCACTAAAAACATGAATTGAATTTTAATTTCACTGAGAAGACAGGTAACTTGTTTTAGAGAATGTTATTATTTATGGATTTATCTTTTCATAGCCTGTTTAATGCATTCATGGTCGATAGCAGTAGTGTCGAGGACAAGCTTTCCGAAAATTATTTGCGGTATGCGGTGAAGATTATTGTTTCGTTTAGATTTGAAAGTCATCTATTGTTCGACCAACGGATGGCTTCTGTAAATTGCAATTTGCGGATTAAGACATTGCGAAGTACTGCCACTAAGAAGTACGTGAAGAAGGAATTATAAGAAATAAAGGTCCGTTATACACATGTCAACCTGTTCTACTTCCAGGTAAGACATTTTGGAAATGGGAACTATCGTATCTAGATTATTAATTATCTGCAGATTGATGGTCTTCGATAATGCTATCAAGAGAGATCATCAAAACTTTTACAGATTAAACTCCTCGGAAGATTGCTGCGATTGTTATTCCAATCCAGATTATGTAATGGGAAAACGAAATTCCATGTGCGCAGATATAAGATAAGATTTTTCACCTAATTTCAAGCTTAGTGGAGTTGTAGACGTAGACATACGACCGTTTCTTCCTTTCGCTTTCATATTAAATTTGTGGTTATTTAACCAGTTTTGGGGCTAGCAAAAGACTACTTTGAAACTTCTGCACCGAACGTTTACAAGTCTGCACAAATCTCGAAATGTCAAGAAGTTCATCTTAATAGACTGTTTCAATGCTTATAACATTGAGAGGCAGAGCTCGCTGTATATTGTTTCAAACAATCTTGGGGACCGTCTTTTATTACGCTGATCAGCTATTGTTGGAGCTCTTAACACTAGATTTACCAACTATTTAAATATACATATTTCTACCAATACCAGTCAAAATGACTGGTCTATAAGAAAAAATGCCTATTGTGGCTTCCAGTCTTTATTCACTCTTAAATAACGACAAAAAAAGTTGAACAATATTAATTGTAATAAATAAGTGGATTTATAGACATTTTCAAATAACAAAACACTTAATTGTTTACAGTTTGTTGGTCACAATTTCTACATATGGAGATTTTGCTGCCTGTACACTTTCCGCATACACTTGGTTTGCATGTATAGTAAATATTTCTAGTCTTATTGTTATTACAATATCCTACTTGACACCATTTTCGTACAGAAGCCGTGCCACTTGTGGTTAATATATCATCCGTGTGGTTTTTGCCTTGAAGAATGATAATCTGAAGCAAGTTCTTCTGCTAATTGAAACAGAAAGTCTCTCCGTGAGATATTTTCTCCTGTTGTGGTTTTATACAACATCCAGCAATTTATTCCGGCCAAATCTAAAAAGTTAAAAAACACTTGAAGTTTTCGACAGCTCCCTCTTGTTTGCGCGTATTGCTCCAACCAACGAAGTATTTTTAGATCTCAATTTTAACGCTAAAGGAATACTTGTAAAAAAATTATCGGTTGTTACAGTTCTACCGTTCATGGTGTACGGTTCAAGAAGTTTCATTACGACAAATTCGCTTAGAGGGGTTGATGCATTTCGAGCCTCGTCTTTTCCTAAATACGGACACCCATTTACCATATATTTCGTCTCTACATCAGACGCCAGCCAAGATTTTATGCCATATTTATGGGGTTTGTTTGGCATATATCGGGTAAATCTGCATCTGGCCTTCGTTGGAAAAAGTTGTTCATCCACGGTAATATAAGCTCCCGGTTTGAAGCAATTTTGGCTATTTTCTATAAATTTGTCCCAAACTGCTGAGACTAAGACTGTTTGCAAACGTTGACTCCTCTGATTTCTTTTGTCGAAACGAATGTATCGCAGAATCTCAGTAAAATCACGTCAACTCATAGTATTGGAGAAAAATGATGGTCTCCACTTGTTGTTCCACAAATATTGCAGCCTCAAAGTATTTCCTCCATACGCCCTACGTGCATACAATATTGCAAGAATTGTCCAGTTTTTCCCCAAAACTCGAGAGGCTTCAATCTCTGTACAAATTCGTATATGTTCCAAAATATGGTTGTCAATCAGTAATAGAAACGCACTACTTAGATTCCCGTTCATAATGCTTCTTTTAGCATATGTCCTTGGTCCATGTACATCTTTGAAAGCACTATGAACTGGTAATCTACCACCAACACCTCGTTCTTCAATTCTTGTGCAAATAGTTTCGTCTAAGCCACTTTCAGTTTCATGATTTGGTATGTTACGTCCACCTTCGTCTTCAGAACTGGAAGGGAATCGCATGCATCGTCTCGTACGTTCGTTTGGAATAATTTTCGCAATCACTTGACTCGTCTATATTCTCTTCATCAAGAATTTCCTCATCACTACTCTCGACAATAGCATTTTTATCATCACTGCCTTGTGGATCATTTTGTGTATCTAAAAATTCACCGTCGCTATCATACAATTCACTTTCTACATCTGAACATTCCAGAGATATACTGGTTGCATTTTCTAAATATGCTAAAACTTTTCTTCCTTTTGACATTTTCACGGGCTGACGATCGCTATAAAAATAAGTTGAAACTACGACACTTTCTTCGTATTTAGGCTTCTTACTAAAGAATACATTTTTGAATACTTCCATATCCATATAAATGTTTCTTACCTGTGTTACTGTGCATTGTACCTGTCCAGTCAACCAGGCGAAGTATACCAGTCAAAATGACTGGTACTGGTATAAATGTTAATATCAAAAAATATATTTGTTACTAATATATATAAAGTAACATTAAATTCATAAAATGAATTCTCTACTTATGGCTACAAAAGTCATAACATCTAATGTTATATGTAATGGGAATTTTAAATTGAAATTGCACTACCAGTCATTTTGACTGGTCTGGTAAATCTAGTGTTAATTGCCATGTAAAAGCATGTAAATTACGAATTTTCCTTGTTTTTCACTACTTTGATTTGCATGTAATTTTTCCTCCTTTTTCACTACTTTAATTTGCATTTGGTTTATATAACGGCACTACTTGATGGGGTTGAATAAAGAATTTGTTTCGTCAACGTAAAATTGACCTTAGCACTCCTCTAGTTTATAATTTGATTTTTTCATTCATTTAAGTATAATTTTTTTGATCAGTATTTAGTTCAATTCATCTAAATTTTTATACCCTACTCCACTTGTAGTACGAAGTTGTATTACGTTTGTGCGGTTGTATGTAACGCCCAGAGGGAATTGAACAATTCAGAATCACTTTCTCGATCTTGCACATCCGGAGCATGCGTGCCCGTACGCCCGCCTTGCATTTTTGTGTTCAACCTACGCGCCGCAATTTTTAAAATATTTAGATGCAATTTGATACACCGCCAAGCTCATGGCCGTTGGAAATGGTTCGGGTCGGACAACTTCTTCCCACTTAACGTATTATTTCGAAAAGTGATTATATGAATGACTTTAGAGTGTTATAGGGTATCTAATGATGCGTCGTGGCCCGCTATAATGTTTTTATTATTTTATATGTACGAAACTGGACTTACGTACAACAATAAGTCATGAAAAGTGGAATAAGTAAGAAAATTATACTCAGGTGTGGTTTTGTACTTATAATAAGTTTATCCTGAACAAGACTAAAAAGAAGGGATAAAATCAAGTTCCCGTATTTTATAACATGGGCAAGGCGTGAATGATCTTTTCCATCGTTGAAGGAATTATATTTTATGAGTACTGAGCAACAAGCCAAGGAAGCGAAGATTTTCTCACATACACGTGGCCTTTGATCAAGTTGGCCCAGTTTCAATACTAACCTGCATTTAAGATCTTCCATTGTTTTTACCAAATTTGAACAAAGATTTTCAGATGGACAGTTGAACAAACAGACATGCTTAAGTGGATTCCCAATTTGGCAATGTACAAGTCAAATTCATGTATACTTTATGGTGTCTCTGAAACTTTCTTTCGGCAAAGAAATAAAATTTTGTCGAAGTTCTTTAAATGTGGGAAATGAAGCTCTTTACGGGAGATAAGGTTAGTAGAAAAAGAAAGTAACGTTCAGCAATCTTCGATTCGCGCCATTATGATAAAGAAAGAGATATAAAGAGAGTTCTCTCTATAATGTTCAGAAAAACGTTATAATTTACCTATCAGGTTGGTTGCTGTTGACGAGATTATTCTGTCTCGAAAATTTGGTATAGAAAATGTTAAATAACAAAAATAAATTAAATAGTCTTATTGACACGCTTCAAGGATTTCTTTCTTAAATGGCAGGCATGCAATCTTGCTTTTTTTCAAGCTTATTTTATAAGTAAAAGATTTTAGAAATTTTAGAAATTTTTCGGCTCGCGAGAAAAAGTTAAAATACTTTCTTTGATGCTATAAATAAATAAAATAAATGTTGTTTTTGCTTTTTTTTTTACACGTTGTTTATATTTAAATTGTCTTGCGATTTTGATTATATTGTTAAAATACTTACGACAAATTTTCTAATTATTAAACTTATATAATGTTCGCATTACAATTTTTTAAGATTTTTTTTAAGAATTTTTTTTATTTGTAGATTTTCCTTTCCCTTTTTTTGGCAATTTGAAAATATAATGAATTTTATTTATTAATCTTATTGTTTTTAATATTTTTTTTTCTTTCTTTCTTTTTATTTAGTAAAATTATTTACTTTTTGGTATTAAAATTAATCAGTTCCATTATTTCGTAATTTAATCGAATCGGTTAAAAGTTATCAGTGATGATGAATATTAAATAGAATGTCGTAGGATGGTATAAAATGTAATGTAATGCATTTAAGCAGTCATTTGGAAAACCTTACTTCTGTGAAATGGTTGAAAATGACTGTTTCGTGTTAATTATTAATAAATGATATTGAATTGAAATGAATATTATTTTTATTTAAATTAATAATATATTTATTTATAAAAATTTTTATCAAAAAATTTCATATATTCATTTATTTAATTTTTTTTTAAATTAGAATGGTAAGCAATGGAGAAAATCTTTGATTATTTTTCACATTTCGTCATACGTCGTCATTCGACCTGTAACGCAGTAGCGACTAATTTGATGACATTTAACTTAAGATATATATGTATATGTATATGGCGTACGGAAATGAGAAAATTAATTCAGTTGTCCTCTACATCCATCATTCAAAACCCTAGGACGTAAGGTCTCACATATGATTTATGTTATAATTTAGCAACCGATTCTGATCTATTTGAACCCTTACCAAAGGAACATGTGTACGTCCTCACACCATGAGGTGCTTCATTGGCCTCATGGGTCACGTGGTTAGTATTAGCAGAAAATATAAAGCGCGTGGAGGACTGTCCTTCTTTCACATCAGAAAACCCCATGACAACTAATTGTTTTGACGGTCTGCATCGCTTGAAGTCTGTCCATGTGGGTTTTAAAACCGATTAAAAAACTATTTTTCCTCCTATTTGCTATTTGTCTATGCTTTCGCTTCCTTATTCGATCATCCGTTTGTTACCTCTGTCATAGAAGTTAAGATAGACAGTTGAAATTTTAAACATTTGTTGGCCCTTGATTTTCATAATTAAAAATGTCTGGGAATCTCGTAAAAACAATAAGTGAAATACAGGAAGATAAAAAGACGGGAGTCAATTGTATGCAGTATGCCATCACTGGCTTACCTTTTTAATTATTAGCCTAAAGTGCTCGGCATCCACTTTTCGCCACTAATCGAATGTGTTGTTTTCCTTTTCTTGTTTGCGTTTTCTTCTCTCTCTCTCTCTCTCTCTCTTTCTCTGCTTTTTTGTCTATATATGTTTAGTTAAATTATTTAAACTTCTATATAAATTTTAAATATTTTTAATGATTTTTATATAATTAAAGTTTAGCAAAATATTATTTATTTTATTTTAAATTTAAATTATTTTAATTGTCAAATAGAAACCAATATGGTTTTGTTATAAAAATTACTTCATTTTATATATTTTGCTAATTTTTTTAGTAACTTATTAAAAAAGTAATATATCGACCAGAAAATTTTAATTTAGTTAAAGTTAATTTCTCATTGATTGAGTGGTGTTTGTTAAACAGTAAAGAGCAACATTTAGCAGTGAACAGCTTATTATTTTAAAAATGAACTTTCATATACATTAAGTTTGACTTGTTGAAACTACGTCAGGCTTGTCAAGTATGGAAAAGTCCCCAGTAAGTTTAGTTTAGCTTTATTTATGTATCTATTTAGCCATCGACAAGTGGTTGATTTCAAAATTTCCCAATGTTCGTCAATATGTTTATCCGGTCCGTCCATCCTTGGAACGCTTAAGGCAGTAAAAATTGAGATAGAAAAGTAAAATTTGAAAAAAAGGCTTGATAAGCTTACAACCAATTTGCCCAATTATAAAAAACGTGAAATTTACATATAACTGATTTGAAATTTTCTACAGCATCCATTTGAAAGTTAGAAATGAGTACGAGCGGTCAACTGACATGTTCAGGCTTAATGATAAATTTTCCAAATCTTATGTGAGACAATAACATGGTATCGAAGATCCGGCCAAAGGCAAATATAATCTTTTTTCGTTATATACATATTTGTAAATACATATATTTTATATTTTATTAATTTTTTTTTCTCTTGCTCTTTACTGTGCGGTTATTATTTATCTTAAAATTAAATTACAAGTAATATATAGTAAGTTGTTAGTCGCTTAACATTTAATTTTAATATTAAATAACTAAAATTTTTCTCTAATTTTTTTTTTTGTAGTCTTATGAAAATTACTACACTTTGCACTCAAAGAAAATTTTAATTCAAAATAATCATTTTTTTTTATAAATATAATGAGAAACTTAATTTATGCATTTAACAAAAATACCGGGAAATTAATAATTTAAAAATAATACTTTGGACACATAATGTAATATATTTCACTTTTTTTTTTATTTTATAATTTTAACACGACACAACGACCGAAAAACTAAAATTAATAAATATTTTATTACACAAATAAATTTTGTTATATATTAAAAATAAAAATATATATATATATATATATATATATATATATCAAACGATTTTCAAAACATTCAATTTTAATTCAAATAATAAATAAACACTTTTTTATATTTGTGTAGAGAAAAATAGATCGACTTTTCTTAAGCTTACTATATGATATTCCTGTAGAGAGGAAAAAGCACAGAATTAATTGTAGAATAACTAAAAGCTCTGTTTCTCTTTCCCGTCTTTCTTTATATTGTTTTTTCTTTTCGTTTTTTTTTTTTTGAATCGTTCTTATTTCATATTCGTCATATTACTTTTCATACTATTTTCTTGGGTTTAGTCTACGACGCTTTAGCAAACTGTATTACTGAGTTCTGGCGCACCATTTTTTGGCTGATATCTGCTTTGATGATATTGTTTTCATTAGTTTTCGGTATTGTTGTTGGAGTTGTCTCATTTTTTACATTCTGTAAATCGCTCATGTAAAGTTTACGTTTTCTTAATGGTAAAGTCATAACATCTCGATCAGCCAGCATCATTAATGAATCACTTTCTGGTGACGATGAACGTTCAGGAGATTCGGTCGAAGCACGTAGAGGGGCTATTGCTGCTTCCACTTGACGTAAAATGATATCATTATTGTGTAGAGAAGATCTAATAAATTTCAAAGCAATCATCATAATAATTAATATGTGCTTATATAAAAGGGCAAACATGTTCTATACTTACTCGAATTTCGGTACAGGAGCGTAACCTTTTGTCAACGAATGTCTGGTTAAATCATGTTTTTTGTAATGTTCAATCACTTCGTTAGTACCCTTATCTTCAGTTCCGTTGATGTCATTTAAAAGTGCAGTAGTTGTTGTTACGGCGGGTGTAATCGAAATTTGTTCTTGTATGGAATCGCCATAGCACTTCTGTTGCGAGCGATGTAATTGCATGATTTGTATGGCAGCTTGTTGTATGTCATCTTCACGCCGGCTAGCGATACTGGCGGCCTCTAATAACGCCGGATTTATAGTAGGCGGTTCCAAGAGCGTATTGGTATTAACGTTAGACGAATCTAATTGTTGTAGCGGCGTTGCTGTATTCAAAAACTGATATTGCATGCTACCACTAATCGATGGTGGCGTTGAAGCTCGTTGCTGATAATGGTGATAATTTAGTAGAGTGCGTTGCGGTTCTATTGAGTGAACGGTTTGCGGTGTTATACTTAAATCTGTAGGCATGTCGTCAATTACCGGACTATGATAAACGTTTGGTGATTTTAATTCGATTAGAGTAGTTGTAGTGTTATGGGATGTCAATTGACGTCCATAGGAATGAGTCATCATCCCACTTTCGCGGCTGTAATGTTCGTTTTCTATGGTTATAGACATGGTAGGTGACGCAGCCGAAAACGTAGGAGAGCCAGCCGAATGTCTGGATGTAGAAGCATAAGTTGGACTGGGAGACATTGAAATATTTGGAGAGCCTGGAGAAGGAGGACTTAGTGAACCTGAGAAACTATTGTTTTTCGTTAAAGTCTTTTTGGCATTTGTCGTTTTCGTAGATAAACCACTAGAGGATGGTGATTGTGGAGAATTTGGAGCTGAATTGCTTTCTATCCCCGACGAAGTGGAAGATGAAGATGACGTTACCGTCGCTTTCACTGTGGAATTGCTGCTATTGACTACATTTTCGTCTTCATCGTCCGGCATCTCGTGGGCATGACCCTTAATGTGGGCCTCCATTTCTTTTTTACTTTTGAAAGTCTCATCGCATATTGTGCATTTATAGCATTTCGATCCGTAATGCTGGACACGATGTAATTTTAATACGTGATTATAACCGAAGTCACGGAAACAGATATCGCAGTGATATGGTTTTTCGCCAGTGTGTGTACGTGAATGTACTTTCAATTGTTTGGAACATGTGAAACCCTTTCCGCAACCCTCGACAGGACATTTGTAAGGTTTTTCCCCGGTGTGGGTTCGCATATGTATAACCAATTGACCCGATTGTATGAAAGTTTTTTCGCATACCGAGCACTTGTGCGGTCGTTCACCCGTATGAATACGCATATGACGATGTAGTTTTCCCGAATGTTCAAAAGCTCGGCCGCATACGTCGCATTTGTAAGGACGCTCTTTGGTATGAATGCGGCGATGAACTTGTAAATTCTCTTTGACACTAAACAGTTTATGACAGAATTCGCATTCAAAAGGCCTTTCACCGGTGTGAGTCCGATAATGACGTATCTATTGAAAAGGAAAATGAACGAATTAGCTTTTGAGATATAATATAAGAAAATAGTTTTTAGCTTACCAGTCTAGCAGGTACGGCGAATGTTTTCTGACAGACATTACACTGATATGGATCGCCACCTGTAACCGCAGCGTTCGGATTAGGTTTGATGTGAGGTTGTTTCGGTATTCCCACTGGAACTCCCGCTTCGTTTAGCTCGACCATTGTGCAAGAACTGCTAATGGCATTGGTTCCGCTTGTTATACTCAATTCACTGCTTTTGTTATGCGATTTAGTATGCGAAGTGTGCGCCGACTTGCTACCGAATATCATGCCACATTGTTCGCATTTAAATTGAGGTTTATTGCCCGAGATTTTTCGAACAGTAGTTGTGTTGGCCTGGGGAGGGGGAGATGAACTGCTGGCATTTGTTTTATGAGGCAGTTGGAATTGCTGTTGAGCTGGTTGACTGGTCGCATACACGGTTATATCGGGCGGTAAGAGTTCAGTTTTTATATTGAAATAATGTTGCTGATGATAAGGATCATTTGTAGTTACTGTAGTTGCTGCATTTACGTTACTAATACTTGTACTAGGTGATGGTGATAATGGCAATTGTACCGCATGCTGTGGTCGTTGCATATTTAGATTTCCATCATTTATGCTATAATTATGCGCAGGTGCAATATGGTGCTGGGACTGTTGATGCAGTTGTTGATGCTGATGTTGCGAGATAGGATGTAATTGCTGCAATTGATCGCTGGGATGCCTAAAATTTGCACACAATTGCGCTTGACTAGGATGCTCAGATTTAATAATCAATGGGGTCGACTGATAATAAACCATGGTCTTTTTTGAGGAAACTGTAAATAAAAAGTGAACAACAAAGGGGACAAAAGATTAGTAACGCATTTTAAAAGTTTTCTGTTTCGTTAAGAAATGCCTACTTCATTACGTAAAGTTTAGCGTTTTTCTAAATAATTGCTTATATGTATGTCAGCTTTGCCCGGCTTTTCACCCTATTTGACTGCAACATGTGTCTTCAACTACAGCATCTCTCACTTCACTTCACAAGCTTACTTTTTGCTTTTTTATTAATAAGGCCGGGTGAAGGTGATTACTTCACCGATTTCGATGGTTCGCAAATGTAAAATTTTCTAATGCCGTAGGAATGGAAATTCTAGTTATTCTCAGTCAACGTGTTATTGTAGATTTATCTAGCCATCCATTTCCCTATTCTTCATTCACAAATATTTGAAATGATCTTGAGGAAAAGTGCAACTTCGCATAACCTAATACCGAAAGTTACCAGCGTATTAATGACATCATTGTCTTCCCATCCATCCATAGGATGTTCAAATGTATTCACATTAGAAAATATTTTAAACCTTTTTTAAAGTTCACTGCTTTCGTAGCATAAACTTCAATAGTTTCTTTATAAAAGGTACATACTGTTCGCTTCGTTCAATCTTTAGCTTTAGTGTAGTGTTTAGCACGTCTAAAGCTGGAGCTTTCCTTACTTATCATTCTTTTTTTTCTTCGTCTGTTTTTATAATAAGGACCAACCAGCTCACTATTTGTGAAAAACCGTGAAAAAAGTTGAAAAGGGGATAGAGGAGGGGACAGTAATAGAAGCCTAGCTGGGCGAGGTATGCCCAATCGGTAAGTATTGTCCCTTAACCGACTGGGTACTCCCTATAGCTAAGAGCAAAGTAAGTTCTACTGTACTTGAGATTTGAACCCTCTACAATTGAGTTTGCAGGCGCGATTCTTAACCTCTCGGGTATTTCTGATTGCTTGCGTTTTCTTTTTTAATAGATCAGTCAAGAAATCGCTGTTCACAAGTCGTTACAAGAGCTTTAAAGAGCGAGCTGAGGATACGAAAATACGCGTTCGTAACATTCTGTGTCATCCTTTAGGAATGAAACATGAAGCTGGACACCTGATTTCGAAAGAGCTACAATTGTTAAGTCAAACCTGAACAGTGCGACTTTTTCTTATTTCCGAAGGTAAAATGATCACTGCATTAGCGGCATTTTATTTCCCTTGAAGGCATAAATGAAAGTTTGCTAAAAGAATTGAAGCCGTAAAACAATCGGACTTTGAAAAGTATTTGAAGCATTAGACTCAGCCTTGGCTTAGGTCCATTGTAAGTGGTGGGTGCTTGCAATAGAATCTTTTACATAAAAGAAATTTTTTCTTTAGGACAAGCATCTAAGTCTACTTCGCTAGATTGGAACATCACCTGTTTTAAAAATTGTCAAAGACCTAAAAAGTGAAATCATAAAATGAGAAAACCTTTGCCAGAGCTCAAAACTCGTAATACTCTTGTTAATAGCTCGCAGTCAATGGCAACTAAAAATCTAATATTATATACAAATGTTCGTAAGAGATCCCGCCCTAGGCATTGCTATAAAAGCGAAGTTTTTTATTACCTAAGAATGTTGATTTCCAATAAGAATAAAATCTTATTTAGTTGTGTACTGTAGTTAAATAATTCCATTAGCATAGAAATACTAAACCTTTGATAAAACAAACGCGGATAACTTCTTCACGAACGTCGGGGTTAGGGTTGGCTCTTCTTCTTAAAAATGAAAAATATCATTAATTACGGAAAATTTGGTTTTTCTACAATAAGAAAATATTCTGTGAGGGTTGTGTGAGTTTTTTCTTCCTTTTTTTCCTTTATGATAAAACATAAGGGTAGATTATGGCTCCCCCGTTGCTCGGGGAAAGCTTTCTTCTGATATGAAATAAAATATCTCGATAGCAAAACTCGAACAAAGTTAAGGTGTGTATTTACTAATGCCCTCACTGACTCAATAAATGCGTGTGGTGGCAGTTGTTATAGCATTTAATATTGGCGATAAAGAAGTTGGGGGCAAAAAGCTGTTTTTTAATGGCCGGCATTTTGTTTTTATTGGTTTTTCTTTATAAACACAAATTTTTTTCCATTTTTTTTTTTTTTTTTTTTTGAAGAGAAATGGCGGAAAGTAGAAAACTGAAATTTAAAAAATGTTTTAAGTTAAAATAATTTTTTCATTTGCATTTATTCAAATTAAAAGTTTTTTTTTTTTTGATTTCCTTCTTAACGAAATTTCTCGCTAAAAATTCCGGAAATGATTAGAAATGAAACTATGCTTTATTTACCCACCTTTGCCATTGTCTTTACATGAAATTTTTATATTTTCTGTTTCTTTTCCCCTGATTTGTTGTAATTCAACTAAATCGGTGCCAGATTTTTTTAAAACATCCTTTAACCATATCTGTTCCTGCGTCCATGATTTTGACATTTTATAATTTCAGAAAATTTTCTTTTCAATTTATTATTTATTTTGTATTGTCACTAATATTGCTTGAAAGGATTTATATAATAATTTTTATTGGGTAAATCAGTCTTTTAGTTGTTTTATTAAAATAATTTTTACTATTTTACATTTCTTTTTTACAAAAATTTCTTACTTAAATAGGTTTTCTAAAACATAGTAAATTTGATTTTATTTAAGAAATTTTTATAAATAATTTAATATTAAAATAATTTCTTATATTTGACATTACATTGAAAAAAGTAAACCAAGAATTAGGAAATATTTTTGTCTCCTCTTTTCGTTCGAATTGAACACCCACCGCCTAAGGTAAATGTGTAAGAAACGCAATATAGTTTTTAAGGCCTTGTAGGCCGATATCCACTATAGATCTTAAGAAAGCTGTAATTTTTTGTCTCTTTTTTAAATTTATTTAAAATTTTTCATGATTGAGAGGGGATTTATTATTGTTACTATTATTTAATTACTTTTTATACCCTACACTACTTGTACTACAAGCATACATTAAGCTTGTGCGGATCTATGACACACCTAGGAGGAGTTGAGTTTGTCCCACCGATCGGCGCAGAAAGTGATTTTAAGTCAATATAAGCTTCTCCGTCTGTATATACACCTATCCGTTTGTCTTTTGCCTTTTTGTCTTGTGTCTAACTTACAATCCATAATTTTGGAGATAATTTGATCAAATGTTGTACAGTAAAGTGCTTTGGCCCAAAAATGAACGTTATTGAAATTGGTTCGGATCGAATCACTTCCTTAACCACCTCCCACATGAAGCCTTATCTTGAAAGGTCGATATGTGGATAACTGTAGGGCGGTGTAGGGTATTTTTTATTCACACATAAAGAGTTCAGCTACCATATAGATTCGGTCGAATTTGTAGTCAGATTAACATAAATTTTCAATTATAACGGGAAGTTTTCTAATCAATTCCTAGCGAGTACCTAAAATTTTTTGGGTTTGAAAACTTTCAACGACCGACGAAGAAAACAAGGTTTAAATAGAATTTCATGCTAATCCAAACTACATATATACACACTTTTTCTAATGCTTATATCTTGATAACACAAATGAAAAATTTATGCTTCGGTGGTGGGTGGATGCAAAAATCGTATAAAATAAAAAAAATCTTTTGTTTTTTCATATACGATATCATATATCATATATATGAATATTTAATATATATCCACATCACATATACATGCATATACATATATATATATATATATATATATATTTTTTTTTTTTCAAAATAATATTTTTAAGTATAAATATGTTAACACTTAAACTTCATTGCACTTTGTCGATTGTGTTTCATTTTGGTGTAAATTTGAATTTTTATTTTCATTCGAAACATAATAAAAAAATAAACCATCCACTTAAAACAAAATTTTCTTTTTCTGTATATCAAAATTTGGTGTTCTATAAACGCTTGCGCGCGTTTTAAACGGCTTATATGCCGCGTACGTATATCGCCCGTTCCCTTTACTAACAACTGCAGTAAGCGGTGGTATTTTCAAGACTGGTGGGTGAGTGTAGGGAAAGTCTTCATCTAACCACCACACGATTAGAGATTCTAAACGCACACCCAACCCCAAACTTTCATTTTCACTCAAAATAAAATTTTACTTTCATATTAGGAAAAATCTCTCACATAAAATGAAAGTTGAAAAGAAAATTCCTTATCAAAATATGAGTGGAATGCTAGAGAAGATACGCATTCAAAAAAAAAAAAAAAAAACAACCACGAATTCAATATTTAGGAATAATTCAAATATTAAATGAAGACTAATTAATGATATAAATTAAATTAAAATTAAAAATTGTACGACAAAGTTAGTGAAATTCTGGCATAGAACACGCTTTGCTTTCATGAAATTTTAATTCATATTAATTTTACAAAGTTGACAAGGCGATACCTATGCATGTGAGTTTATTGTGGTTGCACACGTAAACCTTATCATAAGAATCCTATACAATAGAAAAATTGTAGAAAGTTCCCGAGAGAAAATATGTGGTTGTACACAATGGAGCTTGAAAATAAAATATTTCTTAGTTTCAGGAGGGTTTTTCAAAGCGGTTGTGTACTTTAGTTAACTAATGAATGAAAAATGATAGAAAAAATATCGGCTTAAATCATGTAGTTACCAATTGAAACGGTAACCTTAACCTGACTTTTTTGAATAGTTATTAAAATTCACGTATATTTTGCGCGTTTAGCTCACAAAAATTACTCATAGATGAGTTCAAAGCTTACGTAAATTAATGCATCTATATATAAAAAGCAAAATTTTGACAGATATATGTACATGTATATATATATATACCGTAATCTTTCTTTCGTCTGTAGCTATGTTAACTTTTTAAAGGTGACAGAAAGACTGACATTGGTAAGGATGTGTTAAGGTTTATGTTGCGGAAAATGCATGAAATGAAATGCCGTTAGCGAAAGTTTATGGTGGAAAAGGTTTTGTGAAATTTCTTCGTGACGATCTTGTACTCCAAAATGCTGCTCGATCGTGTTTGCCAACCACTAACAATGGCGATCAAATCAAGAGTTTCAAAAAATGCCTGCACAAGCAAATTAATGTATAATCAACAAAAAAAAAAAAAACAAAACAGCCAGCAAAAAAATTATGTTCATCTCAAAGCGAATTTTTATGCGTCCAAGTGTCATTGTTATTATATGCAAGTTGAGTATTGAATGGACATAAATATTTAGAATTCTTGTTTTTTCGTTTGTACGCATCATCGAGGAAGGCCATCGCCTTTTTTTGTTTTCTCAAAATCGATAAAAATTTGTATAAAAAGTTGAAATGCTACAGCTGCGTTCCGATGCGTTCGATTGCGCCCATCGTATTTTTCGATTTGTTTAGATTGAAATTTCATGCACACACATTCTTAATGGATAAACGTAGATCTACTTCGGCAATATATGTGATTCCCTCATAATCAAACAATTAAAGGTTTTAAAGAGAAAATATTCGTGCATATAATTATTGTAAGCTCGTAAACTGTAGGGGAAAATAACCTAATAGTCGTATTGCGCGGAACGTCGCAGAAACGTCATAACTCAGGGGGCATTTTTTTTAGCTCAGTGCTTTGCGGGTCTGAACGAACCTTTTTTATAATAAACTGACATCGAACTGTTTTCTTAAGACTATTCCTCCAGAATGTGGGCTTAAGATTCCGTTCGTGCTAAAATTGATCAGAAAATAATAAAGAACTTTTGCAATTATTGTGGCATACATGGTCGTTATCTGAAATGCGCTTTATGGCGGTTACACAGTCCGTCCAGATATTCGTGCTAAAATCGGTCGCGACATAAAGGAGAATTTTTGCATTTCCGGGAGCGCATCCAGAATACGTTCTAAAGCGAACACAGGTCTTTGGCTTGAGTATCATCACTTCATCTTCATCATTGATCCTTTCAGTTTTTTCCTTATTGAACGGACCACAACGTCGCATCTCGACTCTCTTAAACTCAATAACAGAAATAAAAGAAAAAAATATATGTATAAGCATGTGTACCTAGTTGACAGCTTTTAAAATTGTGCAGTCGAGGCTCACTTACATATTACTAATGTGAATACTTCGACTCTTCTCTTTCGTAAGGCCTTTCAGTTTGATGGCCATGACATTTACCCCATACGTAAATCGAAT
>CCAG010006620.1:0-11040 GCA_001077435.1 Glossina morsitans morsitans | reverse complement strand
TTTTTTGAAAAAATTCGAAAAATTCGAAAAATTCGTTTTTTTCGATTTTTAACGATTTTTTTTGAAAAAATTCGAAAAATTCGAAAAATTCGTTTTTGTCGATTTTTGACGATTTTTTTTGAAAAAATTCGAAAAATTCGTTTTTTTCGATTTTTGACGATTTTTTTTGCAAAAATTGAAAGAATTCGAAAAATCTTAGGCTCAACAAAATACATGCAAGCAATTCTGCAAATGTTTAAGCGGATACTTAAACAGAAGTTACTAAAAATATTTATGGTAATCGTATAGGTTTATTAAATAATATCTAACTGATATGTTCAGCGAAGAGGGCTATGCCTTCTGTTATCTTTGGTTTTGTGTTAAGCTTGTTTTTTCTCACTCAGATAAATGTTACTATATATATATATATTAATTTTAAAATATTTCTTAATCCCTGCCAGCCGCCATTTCTTAAACCAATGAAAATCGGTATACGCTTAGCGAAAATAATTTACCCTAATTTCTGTCCCATATATGCAATGCAAATAATTATGCGGAGAGGATTGACGCAAGTCGTTTCATTATCGTTTAGCATTTAAGCACCAGCAGGTCTCGTTTTTCTTTTCAAATGTAGTAACGAGAAGACACCCCTTATACCAGCTCTCGTAATGTTAACCTTAACAATCAGACAAAGTGAGACTTTTTAAGGTCGTATATGAATATGAAAGTCGAATTTGCCCGTAGATGGTCTTACGATCACGCGATAAGAGGGCATACATGTTTGGATTTATTTTTCTTTTTATAGCTTGATCACCTCGCAACAATAAGCAGTCGTAAAACCTATGTATATCGGAATGCAACATCGAGTTTTGTGCCAAAGAAAACGTATTCGCTGACAGTATTTTTTCTTTCCGTGAACGATAGAAAGGAACGTCTTTTTTGAAGCATGTTCTAACTGTGGATGAAAAGGCCAAGCTTACCATCCACCATTTCTATTCGAGACCGAATCGATTTGGCAGCAGCTCGATATTTTGTAGTTGTTGCGGCCAGCAGGGGGTGGTCTGTTATTATCTGTTAAAGTCTACTGAAACGGTTAATATCGAACACTAGCAACGGCATGTGATCGATTTGAAGCAAACATGAGCGAAATATCAGAAAAGGCAACACAAGACATTTTGCACCTGATTTCCCGACTTGAATAGTTAGTGTGAAATCCTTTCTTCTCAACTCAAGACATTCTCGAATTTAACGTGCTACTGTTTAACCTCATATTTTACCTCTTTATTATTAAAAGCATGACCAGAACGTCGGGGAATTCGAGTAACATATCGTGGGAATAAAATATTTACGCAAATTATAAAAGATTATTGCGTTCGCCAGGGTTAACGGACCCATCGAGGTGTGTTTAAAGCTATCACATATCGCGGCGAAAAAGATTATTAGTTATCGTGACTCCTCGTAGTATGATACCGTAGAAATCTCTTGCGTTGGTTTAAACTGTTAATATAGGATATTATCCGGGAGTTATAAATTATTTTCTTGGAGCTGTCCACCGGGGACTAACGGACACTTTTTTATTCTTTTTTTAAAATGATGGAACATTATGATGATCAGAAAGAAGTGTGGATTGAAGGAATCACAATTGAAACCCCACAACTATTGTAACTAAAATATGGTCTGTACACAGCCAACTTGGTAGACTTCTTAACGAATTGTCAATGGAATAGCTACCCACTATTTTTGCTTTTTCGTTCAAAACCGCCTGGAACACTTCCCAGAGTGTGCTTCTGGCCACTTATTTTAAATAGATCTGGTATTTCAAGGATTGTCTCCCCAGCTGGTACCACCGATTCATGACCTTTTATGTCGACGGACATCGTGCGGTTACGCCACTCTGGGGATTAATAGTACGTTTAAGATTTTTGCTAACCCTATTAAGATATATTTAGAATGTAAAAAAGTTGGTAAGCTTGCAAAATGTTTGCAGAGTTGAAATTCATTAAGAAATTTGTGCTGCACACATTCGAGAGTCTTACTAGAAATAAATTGCGGTCATTTACTTGTTTGTTACCGAATATATTTTCGTTATTGTGAGCGTTCGTTGCCTCACTATATTAAGGAATAACTATTTAAGGAGATCGCATCACTAAGCAAGACGCTCATATTAAGTCACGCATCGCTTGTTACCTGACCGGCCTATTCGCCTGATTTCAGTTTGTGTAACTTCTGGGTATTTTTGAAATTCTCAACAAAATTTTATTTCGATTGAAGATATGGTAAAACTTCATCGATAGATGATGAACGCATGCATATTGCAGTAAATACTGATTTCATTGGCGTGGACTGTAAGACAAATGGCAGTTTCTGAGCCGTAACGGCAGGAGAAATATCCCTTATTAAACAGTGTAACGATAGACAAGCTATTTGAATGAACGGGCACGCCTTTCTTTTGGTCACAGTTCTATAAAGTACAAAGAAATACTGCAAGTCCGATGTCTGTTTGCTAAATTTCTTAAAAAGTAATTTTTCATTGTAAGCCGAATGGAGATCAACCGACGACATTACATCGACTTTACTCTACGGAAAACGGCATCCTCTCCAGAAGCGAACGAGAATTCGCGAATATTTACATCCTCTGAAGATCGGACCTCACCTACTTTAAAGCATCTTTGTTGTGAACTACTAAATACAAGATGAGTCTAATTTCCACCTAGAGATATTTACTTTCGTAGAGATATCTACTTTCCTAGAGATATCTACTTTCCTTAGTAGATGTCATAGTGAGCCATTTCGAGTCATTTTCAATACCAAATTTCATACAAACATTACTTCTAGTGCGTATTTTAAATTATTTCAAAAAGGGAAATGGGGAGCATTACTTTATAAAGAATGTTATGAGCTTGCAGTGAGCATGAATATGAAAAGAATTATTCCATTTTTAAAAACATGTTTTTTTTCTTCTTATAACTCTTTTCATTTCCTATATGTACCTAATAAACTTTTCTGCATACGAATGACTTAGATTGACTGATGACGCCAATTAATACAAGCCTGTCACATAACGTAGTACTGCCTGTTTTTTTTTTTGATTAACTCCCGTAAATATGCAAAAAAATATTTGCCATACAAAGCCTAAAAGAGGAAAACTTGTATGTTTGTGTATGTAACTTAAATGACGTTTCAAAACATTTCCATAACAGATTTTGAAACTAGTTTTTGCGGTTGTTTTTATAGGTGTTGTGCTCGTACATACCTACCTTTCGTCTTTCCCGCCCCCTTTTCCGTTCATGATATTGGTGCCGTTAGACAGTGTGTTGAGTGTTTTTGTTATTTCAATTTGAAGACAAAAATTTTACGGTTTTATTGCGAGAGATACGTACAAAGGAGAACACATGTAAAGTTGCGAAGCATTGCTTTTATGGTTTATATCTATTAGGAGGGTGGGAAGAGGGAGAGAGTGATGTGTCGGTATGTGGTGTCAGCATATAGAATTGTCCACATGGCATAATCATAGTTATGTACGACATGTTGATATTTTTATTAAGGAAATTTTGTGGTTTTTCTATTTGCATGAAATGTTGGGCATTCAAGAGTCGCTGCGCCACAAATTTTAATTTTCTTCTTGTTTTTTTTTTTTTTGTCAAGTGAATTGCTGATACGAGGAATTTTTCGATTATCTTGTCTATTTTACGTAAAAATTAAAAAAACAAAAAAAAATCCCATTCTAATGCCTTTAAAATGAACACTCTTTTTAGCGGTAAACGTATGTAAGCACGTGCTGTGCATATTAAATTATTTAAATTTAAAAGTAATAAATGATAAAGTAAGTAAGATGGAAGAACCGAAAATTTCAGGCAATCTCTAATCAAGTTTAATATTTGCATTAGTTAAGTTAAAGCATTATAGTGGGTCACGATCCGCCATTACACCTGCAGTTGTTTACATAACGAGTTGTCAAAAGAAATGGTCGAAAAAGCGGCCCGACCCCAATCGTTTACAATAGCATTCGTTCTTGAGCCAAAGCATCTCAGTGTATCAAAATTACTCGAAACATCTGAAATATTGCTGTCTGAAGGTTGAGCACAAGCAAACAAGACGGACAGACAAGCTCAGATCAATTCAGAAACCGATTAAAGCTGGATCTCAAGTACTTCCTGATGTTGCGTACACGCGCACAAGTTTATTACACCTCGGTGCTACGAGTGATGTAGGGTATAGCAAAAACAAATGATAGTTAGCTGTTATTTATGATTTGTGTCGTTTATGGATTGGATATGCCGTCTAGTAAAACATTGAAACAGTGAAAACATTGCCTCAGACGGCATCTAATTGCCGAGAAAATGAGTGAAATACCACTAAGAAGTGAGTGAAGTACAAATTATCCCGAGCAATGTCGAACATTCAAATATTTTTTTACGAGTATCAGACATGTAAATATGAAGTCGGAATTTGCATATAGCGGCGCAATTAGTCGCCTGCCCATTACGGCCATCTGGCCCTAAAACTACGTGTAGAGCACGTACCATGGAGTATAATAGTTTGAAGACCTCTGCTAGTGGGAGAAAACTCCATGTTTGCATGCTGACATGATCCAAATCGATGAAATGTACTCGAGGTGATTTCTGCCTATATGTCTCTAATGGCAGACAACCTAAATTGATGCCGATCGATGTAAAGTGTGAAAAACTAGTAGCAGAGGAAGGAATTAACTCTAGCCTCTGTATGGCCAGTAGTTAAATAGAGAAAGTGTCATTTAATTACAGCTTTGGAGACCAAGCTGCATAATAGTAAACTTAGTCCAGAGTTTGTACGTTGAGCACTATGCATCCAGAAATCAGAAAGGAAGACAACAACTTTCCACATAAAAAGATGTTGCATATCACACTGGCAATGCTAAGCTCTCGACAAATAGTTTCAATGGCTTAATAGAGTCATTTATGCATTCACTATACACACGGACTGGAAATGGTATACACACCGACTTGAAATGTTAGATAGGCTTTCCAGACTACAAATCAACGCTAAAGCAAAAACATTACCAAAGACTTTCGAAAACCTTCGCATTTTCAATCAGTGTAAGATTCTAAGTTAACTGACTTTTTTATATTTTTACTGTTCATTCGTATCGCTTAGGGTCGTAAGCATTGGAATACAAAATTGAATTTTAGCTCGTTTGCTCTTGGTAGATCCCCCTCCGGCAAACGTACAGAAAAGAGAAAACAAAAAATTAAAAAACAAAGGCATCTACGCTAGACAACAATAAGAAATTTGTACAAACACCTGTCAGGATCGTTTTGTATTGGCGGTCCCTCTTACATAGATAAAGCCTTTAAGATATTTGCCAATAAAGTCTGGAAAGCAAATTTTTCATTTACGCTGCCCGTGTTTGAAACTCCATGCTGCATGACTTTCAGACTATCCTCAACTCGGCACATTTTAGGACAGAGGTTGTGGCGTTCTTTTCTCAATCATCGCCGAAGGTTAAAACGCCCATTAATTTTACAAGACGTTCACAAGACTGAGAGAAAAGCAGCAGGGAACTTATAAAGCGTACGATACCCATGACCCAAGAAGTAAGAATTACATAGTCGGTTGCGATCGAATCTCTTACGGCCTCCCTCCCATCCCTGTCGTCGCTGTAAAAAAGACTAAAAAAAACAAAAAGAACTAAGTTTTCATATTCTATAATATTGAATGGGCGTGGCTGATTTTTTCTATTTTCACAAAAAAGTGGAAATTTATATGGCGCAAATGTTGTACTTTATGAGTAACACACGAAAAATTTGTGGCCCTTATAGGCATGTTCTGTCACCTATCTTGGCCATTTTCAAATTCTTTTACAAAGTTTTAGGCGATGTTTGCACTTTTACGAGCGCGTTGAATGTTTGTATATTCTTGATTACTAACAACTTCAGCGTAAGCATATACATCTGACCATCTGTGAAATATCTGCGATAAACTCGAAATCTCGTCGTAAAAACGGGATATCGGGTTTCAAATTTGCCAAAAAGACTAGAAATTCTTGGTGGAAGAGTTGTACTTAAAACGGACCGAATCGATCAAAGTAAACGCCTGCAATACCAAGTAAAGGAAGAATACTTCGGTTTTCCAAAGAAAAGAAAAATGGATTTTTTTGCTCAATACTCAATCAAATACACCAAGTAAAGCGAAATAAGTTCACCCGAGCGAGTGTAAGGGTGTTATCCTGCATTACCTCCACTAAAGATGAAACAAATTATTCCCATCCCCTGCAACGTGATGTCTCTGAGGGTTTAAAGTGGGAACACTACCGTGAAGGTTTAACCTCACGGTGCCCGATGGCGCATGGAGTGTGAAACACTCGAACACCCCGAGGCTAATAATCCTCGCAAGATACGGTGCCATGAGAAAGATTAGGTCCTCGGGTACCAGACGAGATACGTTATGGTCGCATCTCCCCTCTGGTGAGGGTGAGGCACTATCTAAAATCTCTGCCTTTCTGCGGGTAAGGCATCCGTTCGCAATACAACTCCACACCGAGCAAAAGCTCTTCCCACGATTTCGGGTTAACCCCAGCCACCACGAAACTCACGCTATGGGCCGTTCCCTTTGTCAGGCCAAAGCTAGGTAGAAGAAATGCTTTGGGGGCTCCTGACACCCTGCAACGTGATATCCAAATTTCATGTTTTGTGCTCTGTTTGACTTTTTTTTGATTTTTGAGATAAAAGCGGCGGGGTATAGAAGATTCGAATTCACAGCCGAATACAATTTTTTTATTTGTTTTTTTTATCTATTCATTTACTTATTTATTTGAAAATTTCGATTTGTTTACTTATTTATTTATTCATTAATGTTTGTGTTTACTCAACCATTTATCATAGAATAATGTATTTATTTACTTGTTTTTTGTTTTATTACTTATTACGTTTTATTATAGTTTTTGTGATTTTATTTATATTGCATTACATTATTTTATTGTGTTTATATTATTTGCATCACGAGATGCATAAATGATAACAATAATAATATTACTGATGTCATCCAAATTTTGTTTCTGTGTGTGTGGTTTTATACTCGTCGACGAAGGGGGAGGATACACTTATTTCGTCATTTGCAATATCCAGAAGGAGGCTTCAGAGGCACCATAAAGCAGATATGTTCCTGAGCAGTAGTAAATTTGTCTCTGTCTGTCCATCTGTCCGTCTGTGTATCTATCTGTCTGTCTGTCTGCCCATCTGGGTAAGGTCTTTAGGGAACATATCCCCGGCCTCAAAGATTAGGATATCGGTTTCAAAATTTTCAAAAGAGAGAAATCGACGGATGGACCCCGCCTAACATAAACTGCAAACACTTGTGCTTTCGCAGTTTTTTATTCACTATTCATTAATTGCAACGCGATAAACATTTTGATGTATACTTTAAAAAGAGAAGGAAAAACTTACCCACGCCTACTTTATGTAATAGAGCACCAAACTTTATCTTTTATACCCTACAACACTAATTGTACAAGGATAGATAAAATTTGTGCGGTTGTATACAACATCCGGAAAGAGTTGAGGCAGATCCATCTTTCATTATTCTGATTAATTCTGAATCACTTTTTGAATCGATTTATGCTTGTCTTTTCTTCCGTCTTGCTTTCAGGTCTTCAGCTTACAGCTCGCATACTTTGATGTAATTTGGTACATAGAAACGTCTCGTCCGAAGCATAATATTTTCCACCACTTTCTATACAATGCGCTACTTTGAAAACCGTCTTATGAGTAACTGTACTGAGCGAAGTTATATATGGTATTTAATGGTGGATCGCGTTCCACTATAGTGTTTTTATTTGTTTTTATATTTGAATGAAAAAGACTCAGTGGCCGTTCAACATAATTTTTCAATTTTTTTTATACATATTTTTTTATACCCATAGGGTACATTCATGGGTATACTAATTTTTCATAATGTTTGCAACACTCAAAAGAAAGCTTCAGAGAACCTATAAAGTGCATGTCTGTCTGTCTGTGTGCATGTGTGTGTATGTGTGGTGTGCGTCGTTGACTGGTCGCAAAAATGAATATATCGACTTAAAATTTCGGAGAAACATTGCAAGCGTCCGTTCGCAGATTGATATTGAAAACATTCCAAATTGCTCAGAGTACACGTCCGCATCAAATTTAATATGTGGGAAGCCACAACATGGTGGATTAATTTTTTCATCACAATATCATCGATGTGGTTATCAAATGCTTGAAGAGTAGGATGCGACAAGCTACGTGTGTTAACTCTAAATTAATTATGATGGACACCACAGCTTGGTGCATGAAGTTTTCTTAACCTCCCCTTTTAGTGAACGAAAAGGCGAAAGACAACTTTTATCCTATTCAGTTTTTTATGGCCCTAAATAAAAGAGTGGAGCTCTGAAGATTTCAATGATGATTGGTATGCGAGATTCGGCCTTAGCCGAATATAGTTTTCTTGTCCCTTTTTAATACAAAAAGGAAAGTGAGTTTGCGATAAGAAGCAAGATATCTTATTAAAAGCGTTAGGAATTGAAGAACAAGAACAGTGCAAGGATAACAGCGGTTAAATTATCACTGCAAACAACCACAAACGCTTACATTCGTAACAATCTTTACAAGCAAATTTCTTCATCCCTGTTTCTCTCTAAGGTACATAATGATAACATAATATAGTATGATATAAGTATAACTATACATATATATATATATATATATATATATATATATAATAATATTAAAACAAAGAAATTCTAATTCCTGCCATTCCACCATTCATTAGACCTCACGTATATGAGTTGTTTGACGAGTAAATTATTTTAAATTGTTATGTCTGCTAATGAATTCATTTATAAGGACGTCGAATAAACTATTCTTTCGTTCATATCAAGGAGGGAAGAAGAATGACAGAGGGTGGAATTAAAAGGCTTCATCATCCCTTTAATGCTTATTGACGGTATTACAGTGGTTCTCCCGATTTTATAAGCCCTGAGGGATACTGTTGTAGGACAGCGTTTAATACGTACTCCTATTAGTTGAACACAGTACGCATAAAGTGATTTATTTATTGTGAATTAATTTCTCCACACTTGACCATCGATTTTTAAAGATTACTTTGGTTGAAGAGATCTTTCTGAAAGTTGGAAGGAAAGTTGGGAAAAAGTTTCTTCTCAAGTGTAGACACGGCTGCCGCATAGCCAAGTAATTTAGAGACGCGACTATTAAGCTGGCATACCTCGTTCAATTCTCAATTACGGTTGGTTTCTGGTCATAGTTAGAGCGAATACTCGGCCAATAAAAGCATAACATTTACCGCATAAGGTAAGGAACAATGTCGATAGAATACCGCGCGTATGTTAGAAAATTCCCTTTCAGTGCTTTCAAGTAGTATTTCGCTGGCAAAGCATCATGCGCTTGAGCAACATCGTGTACCTACTCAGATTCCCAACGCTGTTCAAACAAATCAATTGTAGTCCTTCTAGTGAAATCGTTAGACTTTGACGAACTAATAATATATTACATCCCATTGAGCCCTTTATGGAAGGGAGCCTACATACATTTGAAGGGTCGTACTTACTTTTCATCCTCAGTCGATGTAAAACAATATTCCTTTTTTAACTTGGATACCCAGTTTGCAGGTCAGAAAATTCCTTTGCGTGGTTCCTGGCTTTTAGCTTGCGGCTATAGGGGTTCCTAAACGACTCCTCATATTAAAAAAAAAAAAAAGCCGAGATTTCATTCGCATATCACTTTACGCTTTACACCGCTTGTTTTTGCTTTCAACGTTTAGGGGAAATCTTTTATATGTGCAGTGTGTGTACAAGTTAAGCTTGCCTTTATTATAGCCATCGCCTATTTCTGCCATTTTCACAAACCACGGTTTCCCGTTTAATTATTTGTTTTTTTTTTTCTTTTGTAATTTAAAAAAAAACCTTACTATAAATAAATACCCTACAGTTAATCGCAGAATGACTTTTCAAAATAAGGCGTTGTATGGAAGGTATGGGAACAATTTTTAATAGCCTTCGTCCTTGGATCAAAACGCATCAGTGTACCAAATTTCATCGAAATATATCAAAAATAGCAGCCTTTCGGTTTAAGGCGAGAACGCAGGTAGGATAGACGGACAGACGAACAGAGGGGATTTTCGGAAATTCGGATTCGAAAAGCGATTCTGAATCGATCGGCATGATAAAAGGCAAGCCTAGCTGAAGTCTTTTTGACTGCTGCATACGTCCATACAATCTTATCCTGCTCTCGTGCCACAAGTGGCATAGCGTGCAATAATTGCCATACGGACAAGTTAACGAATGTAAACTATGATTGCTTTTTGCTGCTCCATCGATAGATTGTAAAAAAATGCAAATAAATGCAAATAAATATGTAAACGAAAAAAAAAAAATTACTACGGATTAACCGAATCAATGACGTTAAAAAATAATTGAAAGAATTTTTATTTCATTTTTTAAAGGATTTCTCACTTCATGAATATGCAACAAATATCTA
This sequence comes from Glossina morsitans morsitans, assembly GCA_001077435.1. Classification (NCBI taxonomy): domain Eukaryota; kingdom Metazoa; phylum Arthropoda; class Insecta; order Diptera; family Glossinidae; genus Glossina; species Glossina morsitans. Next base: position 571 of record CCAG010006620.1, on the reverse strand, counting down.
AAAAAGAGCAAAAAGTTTTTGTCAACTGAAAGCGCGTCAGTTATTTTCATACGAATAAATTTGCATCGAATTTTTCGATCGTTCGAATATTGACAACAAATTTCTGCTACTTTTTTTTTTTTACTTTTACTTCTATTCTTATTTTTTAACTTTTTTTTATCAACCTCCTCTACATATGTTGAACCTGTTTTAAATAGCCCTGGCCCTGGCCATGGCTACTATTGAAGTGCTTTTAAGAAATTAAGTTAAACATACATTAATGATGACTTTGACTTTTCATTAGTGCTGTTTCCATGCTCACTACCGAGGGATGAGGGGTGCATTCATTTTGTCAAAACGCTTGCAATCTCAAGACGAAAGCTTCAGAGACTCCATGAGGTATTTATATTTTTAATGAACTCAAGCATGCGCGTTTGCCCAGTTAACTGTCTGCCCGTCCGGCTGTCTGTCTGTCTGGTTATTCAACTATACGTTTGTCTCTCTATCCGCATGTTCGTCCATTCAAAACAAAAAAATTCTGCTTCAAAATCTGCTTCATATTTGGTGGCAACATTGAAAGTTCTTGCTTACA
>CCAG010006618.1:0-21420 GCA_001077435.1 Glossina morsitans morsitans | reverse complement strand
TTTTTTTTTTTTTTTTTTTTTTTTTTTTAGTTAAAATATTTCACTTTGTTGGAAAGTTAATGAAATAGGAGGCGTTTTGTTAGTAAGTGATTTAAAAGCATTTTTTTATTTTCTATTTTGAAATATTTAATGTTTACTTTCAATTGAGTTAAAAAAAAAAGAATTAGGAAATCTAGTGACCTTATGTACTGCACGCCCATTGTGGCATAAGGATGCATTAGTGGTGTGAGAGATTACTCGTAAACTAAAGGCGAGATTATAGAAATTGAATTAGAAAATGATTTAAGTCCGGCTGTCAGAGTTCCGAGTTATGGAATTAGTGGCAATACGGTAGACGAACGAAGACGTTAACTGGCTGGTTAGTCTGGCTCTGTCTATTACTGAGATGATGAAAACTTTTGCTATCGCGCTTTTGTATTAGTCAAACGATAAGTTGCGCGACGAGGCCATCAAGTCTTCGTTTGCTTTTCTCGACCTGGATGTGATTGACCGGCTGCTAGATGCTTCTTCTCTTTTTCGTTCAGTAGCGTGGTGGACGTTTGTTTTCAGGTTTCTACATATGGCTGTTGCTAGAATTCCTACTGAGCTTAAGCGAAAGAGGTGAAGATAGAGTGTGATAACAGAACATCCATGCGCATAGTACAGATTGATTCTATTTTCCACGCTTTCATCTCGTACTAAGCTTTGCCGTATCGTTGCACTTGTTAGGCGGAAAAGGTGGACATAGACTGTGATGAACAGCATATCCATGCGCATAGTACAGACTGATTCTATTTTCCGCACTTGCATCTCACGGCGAGTTAGGTCTTATATATACAGTCTAGCCGGAGGCTTTTATTGTCTCTGGCTCCTTTTAATTTTTCCTGTCATTTCTGGTGCCAGAAGCCCCAGCGAGGCTATTTCCCAGGTTTGGGATGGCAATAAGAAGGTCGCTTTGCGGGAGTCTCGTGGTGGCTGCTACGGGTCCAAATCACGAAAGATCATTTACTTGTTCGGAATTGGGAGTTGTTGTGCTTAGCCCAAAGCCTTTAGCAGAGATGGGAACACTATATAAGAGTTTCGGGGGCTAGTCACCATATGTCAATCGGATGGTATTCTTCCTTGAATGCACTGCTATACACTACAACATTTTCACAAGAAAGCAGTATTCATATGGTTCAAAAGCCCCCCATATAGCTTCCCTTATTTTTAACTTATATTTGCGGCTTGAAATAGATACTTGGGATCCATCGCGGGAAAAGGCTGCCAACAAACATCGATGCAATCGGGTAGTAAAATTAACGCATTTCATAAGGAGACAGGATGAAGTGATTTTCCTGCATGTGGTTTTAAATAATACATCTTCTCCCATCCAAAAATCTTCTTCGAACATTTTTCTCGTTTCTTTCAAGTTTTTTCAAAAACACTTTTATGGTTTTATACACATTTTGTAATTTTTCCGCTCGGATTTGTCTGCTTCCTAGTAATCCGCACGAAGCGTACATTAACCGTGTATAATTGAAGCATGACAGATAAGCTGAATGATGGGAACATGCTCTTTACTATCTAAGGTGAATGCGCTTTAACACAGGAACAAAAAGAAAAAATCAAAAAAATAATAATTTTATCCTTTCGGATTTCCTTCTCCTGTTTGCATAAATCCTCAGATAAATGGTGGGATAAAAGAGGTGAACTGCACGCATATTCAATTTACTTTCATATAGAGAAAAAGAAAGAACAAATCCTTACATCTTTCCCAAACCAGACACGCAAACAAGTTCACTCAGCATAACAATGTCATCGGTAAGAAAATAATATTAAAAAACTCTACCGCAAATATATGAAAATAAAATTTAAACGAAAAGTTAAGTTTTTTTTTGGTTTGAACTTTCACTTCGTATCCTTCGTATTACTTACATAAAAGTAAACGTCATTTGCATGCATAGATTGCTGCTAGATTTTGACTTACACACTAAACGCAAATAACAGAAGAAAAAGTAAGAAAATTATATGCGATTGTGATGTTTACATACCCATCACCCCAATACTAAAAGAAAAATAAAAAAAAAAAACACTAAATTTCTGCATTCCCTAACGTTGGGTAGGTATGGTTGATATTTTTTTTGTTTTTTTTTTGCTTTTCTAGGATATATTTGAATATTGTTATCATGGGTTTTGTGAGTAATGAGCAAAAACCGAGAAAGTTGATATGCCCTAAATTTATGTTGCATTGTAGGCATTGTTGCCTTTCATCGATTCGGTCCATTTCGGTAGGTCGAGTTCAACTTGTGTATAACAATTTGGAGCTAATAGGTTAACTTTGGTGGTCAACAGAACATTCACCGCAGGCATTACACAGCTGGACAGAGACGAGACGTATAGACAGACGGACAACTAGAGGGACGGACATGCTTAAATCGGTTGAAAAGTTAATGCTGATGAAGAATATGTATGAATGCTCTGAAGTTATCTTCTGGGTGTGGCAAACATTTTGACAAAACGTTCCCCCAACCTTCGGTGCTGGATATAAAAATGATACACGAAGAGATGAAACAAGTAAGAAAGTTTAATTCGGTTGGTACCAAATCTTTTATACCCATCACCGTTACCCAAAAAGACCAAAACTTTCACGCTCTATAACATGGAGTGGGCGCAGCTGATTTCTTCTATTTTCAAAATAAAAGCTTGTATCGTATAGACATGTGGACGTTGTAGGCGTGTTCTTTGAAAAGCTTAGGTCAATTCCAAATTCGTTTGCAAACTTTTTGGCAATATCTTCATTTTCGCTATGTTTGTGAGAATGTTTACCACAAATATTACAAAGTTACGTAATCGGACAGCCGGACATGTTTAGGTGTATTTCAAATTTGAAACTGGCCAAGTATTTGTATACTTTATGGGGTCCTTGAAGCTTGTTGCTGCGCATTATAAAGGTATTGACAAAACAATGTTAGTTTGATACACTATAATAGGCGTGGTTAATTTTTCCCATTTTTGTGTACGAATGCCGCAGTATCGCCCATAGAATATGCGTTCAAATATTTGTCAATTTATTTGCTGCAGTTTATGAGTAATGAGCAAATTAACAAATATTTCATTCCTTTTGAAAAACAGAAGTGTGCTAAGTTTACGTGATGCTATGGCGGTGTTCTTCGACCGATTTGGCCCATTTTCAATGTCAACCTACATGTAAGAACTTCCAGTGTTTCTACTAAATTTGAAATCGATAGCCTCGTTTTTGCGGCCAGGAGAACAGTCGAACAGACGGACATACTTACTTCGATATAAAATTTGATGCTGATCAGGAAAGTACATACTGTGTAGGGCCTCTAATGCTTTCTTCTGGGCGTTGCAAACGTTTTGACGAAATGAATATAACCCCTATCCTTCGGTAATAGGTATAATAATATGTCTTTAGATAAGATAGAATAATAAAATTATTTTTATATCTATGGCTGGAAGAAATGTCGGCTTTGTCGTTATAGCGCATAAAAATTCTTGATAAGAATGAAATGTTATGTTATGTCAATCTAACTAAACGATTGCCTCCTTATTCTTTCATCATGTGAATGCAGTTTATGTAGGGAAATAAAATTGTAAGTGAGTGGAGAAAGATTCTATAAAAGCTAATATTGTTCCACTTAAGAAAAACGATTTGAAAGCACTAATTTATTATAATTTTTTTACACTTGGAGAAAAGGAGTAAGCAAATGAACTCAATACCTTTGTAACACTTTGAAAACGTTTCAGGGGTCCTCGCTGAACAATAATAAACTTTGGTGTTAGAACAAGCGTAGACGCTCGCAAAAATACATACATAGGTTATCTAATCGTTTAAATTTTTTTTGAAATCTATTATTTACACAATTGTACGAAAGTCGTGCCTTAATTTCGAGTTTTTCAGATTATAAAAATATAGAAACAAAGCTTCTTTTCAAATTTATTTACTTATTTATTTATTATTTTTATTTCATTTGCTTGGCAGTATTTTCTATCCAATCGTTAAAATGCGCAACATCTGCATAGACGCCTGGATATTTTTCTTTAGCACAACCCTTACCCCATGATACAATGCCCACCAGCTTGCCATTTGAGACCAACGGACCGCCAGAATCCCCTATGCAAGCATCTTTTCCGGCATCCTGAGCGCAAATCATAGACAAATGAATAGACGAACCGTAGTTATATGTAGCAGAGGCGCATGCGTCGCGACCAATAATGATAACGTCGGCTGACTTTAAGGGGAACATATCTGGGAAATTAGTAGTTTTACCAGTGAGACCCCATCCAGAGACAGTGGCTGCAGCGCCATCAACGGGAACTGTAACAGCTAACGGCGTAGGCTTGACTCTAGAGTTAAATGTCAAGCCATCAGCTAATCGAACAAGTGCTATATCGTTAGCCAAGTTCCCTGCATTAAAATTTTCATGTAATTGAAAACCCGCAACCTGTATTAAGCTACCGCCTTTGTTCCAGAAAGAAGATCCAGCGCGCACTTTCAATTTAGACGGTGGTACATTGATAAGGCAATGAGCCGCCGTTATGATAATGTTTTCATTGTATATAACGCCACCACAATGATGTTTATCATGGAGCAGTAAAGTAACTTGGTAAGGACGTGAACTGATGTTAGTATCATCACCGCCAATAATACGTCCATTTAAAACAGATAGTACGTTCGACGATCTGGAAGCGCCGCAAACGCTCACCAGAGCTACGAGTAAGCTAACCAAGTTATACATTACGACGATTGCTGGTGAACTATTGAAATATGAGGGTGTACTGAGATGTTCGACAAAGCATCACAATATTTTATAGGTCGTTGCTTGTTACATTTTGACAATAATGCCGAAGAAGAAATAAGTCTGATAAGATTTGGGCCAAACCGGTTTTTCCTTTACGTAATACAATTGTAATATAAAAGAATGTTGTCTTCTTGTAATTATTGCCGCATAAGCGAAAGATTAGATAACAAACATTTTTTTTTTTTTTCAATTACCAAAATTTCCAATTTTCAAGTTGACCTTCCACTAATGTTAAGAAAGAAAACATGACAAACACACATCACATGCATGCCATTGATGGCATAGCGATAAATGTTTTTATACCTCTGGTACGAAACGAACAAACTTCTTTTCACACTTTACATAACTATATAGTGTGGGACTCTGACTGAGAAGCTCTTCTATATTGTCTTGTCTTCATCGACTCTGAATAACTTTTGGATTAAGGGGTAACGTGACCGTAACAGCCCTAAAAAGGAAGTTTTCTTTCGGATGTAAGGAAAGGTAATAGAATGGTAATACTCAAGCAAGGCTTGTAAGGGCTTATGTAGGAAAAGCATAGTTATTTTTGAAAAATTATCAAAAGTTGGCAACACCACGCCATCCTCGCCAGTTATGCATAATGGGGAGCTAAAGCAAGCTGTGTTTTATAAAATTAAATGCAAAGCCAATGAAAACGGGGATGGCATTTTTTTGTTCCTCTCACTTTAATAGAAAAACAAGTAAAGATGGTACGGTTTTACATGTTGCAGAAATATTAAATATTCCTGCATGGAGGTTAAAATTGAAAACGGATCAAATCCATTACAGCAGATGCTTATAAAGCAATTTGAACTGAGAACTGCGAACACCTCTCTTTTTTAGAAGCTAAAAACTTGACTTCTTCATAATTCGTAACCTAAAACAGTGTAACAGGCGTAACGATGAAAACGTCCATGTCTGTTCTATGGGTAATCCAAAAATGGAGAAAATCAGCCGAAATTTTATTTAATTATTATTTTTATTTTATTGTTTTTGTGTCTTTTCATGTAAAAAATAAGTGATGGCCATAAAAGATTCGTTCACAGCCGACTATAATCGTCTTAATTGCTTAAATTTAATATGATTTCATTATGAAAAATACATGAGATGGAAAAACTAAAATAACAAATTTAACATTTTAATGCTTTCAATGCAAAGTGCAAATAACACCGCATGCCTTATTTTATCATTATTGTGATTTCTTAACTTTTATAGTTTAGAATATATGTATGTGCGTTGATCACTGTTTTTATTGTGGTTGCTTTATGCTTTTGCATTAACATTTTTGTTTTGAATAGAAATTTTTCTTTAATTTTTATTTTACTTATTGCGTATTACACGAGCTTCGGTGACAACATTTGCATGTTGTCTTAATTGGTTTTAGTTTTTGCCATAATTGCCTTAATAAACAAACAAAATTTTGCATTTTTATCTATACATCTACATAGAATATTCGTACAAAACCAAAACACCTGATCCCGTGCACATACGTATATACGACAGAGAGAGAGAGAGAGATAGAAGGGTTGTTGCTATCTTTCAAATATCTTTTGTTCTTCCATAAATCAAGTATATTTTATATACTTAGGCCATGGCATTATGCATTCTTCTAGAGTGTTATGATAAGAAGATTATTGCGCATTAGTTGCTTTAATGAAAAAGCAATTTCGATTCTTGAGACACAGCCTAAAAGCAAGCTAATAAATTCCATTTACCATTCAATCTTTAATGTAAAATTAAAATTTGTTTTAATTTAAAAATTTATTGATTTTCGAATAGCATGCGAAAAAGCAAAGTCCCAGTTTCCATTCAAAGCAACTGCGGCACGCAGCACTCTCTCTTATGTCTTGTCAGGTCATTTTTAGACTCTAAAGCACTTGGACTATAAGGGTATAATAAGTTTGTGCGGATGTAGGTAACACTCGGAAGCAGTTCTGGTGTGATTCAGATTCCTTTTCTGAATTGCCTTAACCTAGTTCGCCTATCCGCCATGCAACTGTGTACCCGCCTATTCGTTTATGCGTTTATCCACTCATTGGTGCATCCGCCTATTCGCCTACTCATGCATCCGCGTATCCGTGTATCCATGTATTCTTGTATACGCCTATCTGTGTACCCCCTATCCAGGTATCCGTTTATGCGTCTATGCTTTTATCCATGTATCCCCTTATCCGTCTATTCGCCTATCCGTGTATCCGCTTATCCGGTTATCCGGCCATCCACGGCAAATGGTGATTTTTAAGGGTCGGCCGTGGACAACTGTAGTGTTTTTACTTGTTTTTAAAGCAAAACACTTTTGAAATTAAAAAGTCATAGAAAGCTTGGACGCTAACAAAAGCGGAAGGAAACACCAATAGCTATCAGAGAAATCTTGACAATGAAAACTAAACCAATGGCACTTGGCTTCGAGCGGAAGGAAACACCAATAGCTATCAGAGAAATCTTGACAATGAAGACTAAACCAATGGCACTTGGCTTCGGTTAAGTAGGCGCTGTTCCTGACTATAATGCTCTGAAAAATAACATCCATATTAAGTTTGCGCAGATGTGTATAACATCCAGAAGGACTTAAAAGATAAACGCAACTTTTCTTATACCGAACAGCTTAAATTACTTAATAACAATGAAAGTAGGAGAACTTTTTCAACTTTTCGTCGAAATCGTAAGTTGAGTTAGACAGAAATGGTTGAACACTTAGCGATAGGCTCACTTAAACCATAAATCTATGATGATTCGTGGAGAACTTTTGCTTCGGGAAAACGCTAGACAGACCGGCTACCGGACTCGATCTACTCCAAGTCAGGCTACGAAGCAAATGTCGCCAGAAAGGAATGTATAGACAGACTGCAGACCTTTTAGATATTACTTGCGCAAGTTACAATTTGATTTCTTATCGACGACTAAAAATTTGTAACTCTAAGGATTTACTTTTTCTTTTCGGAATTATTTGACAAACATAATTTTTCTCTTTGTTCAGGATTAAAATTTTCCGCTTGACTTCATACTAATTTAATGTCATTGTTGGATTAATATACGTGTGTTGGACTTTGAAATTCTTCAATAAATATTTCATACTTGAAAGGCTATGTATGCGTATCTGCTGGTGGTGTGTGGTCACAGATCGGAAGAGCGTCGTGTAGGGAAAGAGTGTAGATCTCGGTGTAACTGTCAATACCAACCTCGGTGTTGTACAATAAAAATTGTTTGCATGTGAACAGCCACAAGCCCATACGTACGCACACCCACAAGAGTTGTAATGTAATGACCATTACTTCGACTATTCAGACTGGGAACACTGCCAAGCTGAAATAAAGATGTGCTGAAACATGAAGTAGCTTATCGAGTAGACATACCTACATGACAGGACAATGAAAAGAACTGAAAAGCTAAAGATGACAAGATACAGAAGAATGTTAATAAAAACTTACAAAAAAAAAAGGAAATAAAAATTTGTTTATGTGCCTATATATATATATCGTCCTGTGTATGTCTGTATGTGTGTTTGTGTTTTCTTTTTGTGTTTGTATTGAACAAAAGGTGTCTATTAAAATTATCACACATTGAGTGCAGGCAAATTCTGTTGGATCCGTTTATAGAGTATATTGTATTAAACCAGCTACGCATTGTAAAAACAAGAAAAAAAGAAAAATAAATGAATAAAAAATAAAAACAAACTGACACTTATTGGTGCACATGTGGATAGATGATTCTATTGCAGGACTAATAATCAAAATGATAATCGGATATATGCGTTTTGCTGTGACCTCCGTTTACCGGAAATTCGATTTGAACATCGATTCCATAGAAAAAAACCAACGACTGCAGCGGGGGGGCGGGGAGGAGGGTATAATACCATGTATGAAAGTGAATTCTATTGACATTATTGAACGATACTAGAAACAGCAATTGAATGAAAACATACGCATATGGAGAGAAATGAAGATATAAACAATAACAACACGAAGCCAACAACAACAACAATAATAACTTAAGTTAGTTGACTAACGTTGCCATGGAATATTTTTATCAATATATGCGCATATAGAGTCACAAATAGGTTAGCGAAACGGTGTAAAATGCTGGCTATGAATTTCCGCCTATCTGTAGATATTATTTTCCGTAAAATTCTTGTTCAATTCGATACGATTCGAATGAAAAATAATTGCATTAAGTTATCAATGTTATAAATAATAAATGTAAAAATGGAGAGAACGCAAAGCAAAATATGCAAATATGAGACCGGAGTTTGTCACCTATAGGACATGTATGAATGCTTCACTTGCCAAATCGATTAACTCGATTCTTGGAATTTTATTAAATTTTAGTATCAAAGCACTTCATTAGCTCCTAACTGTACATATTCAAAACAAATTTCTTTAATAATAAGTATCAACACCACTAAATGACAAAATCGTTTTGGCCATTGACATATAACAATAACAACAACAACAACAACAACATATAATATTTTATCATTTTTCTCAACTTTTTGTTTTATGGAGTTAATTGATTTGACAATTGAAGCATCCATATATCGGAAGCTGTGTTTTTTTATATAAATTGTTCATCTGGTAATACGAACGCGTTTCGTAAGGCCAAGCAATTAGACTTTTTGTAATAATGAAAATGTCGAGTTGTGGACCAAACAAAGGGCATTCGCGGACGACGCAAAAGAAAATCCTTTTTCGCATCACACTTGCCTGACTGAAAGCAATATTTCACTGCAATTCTGAATATAAAAAAGAAAATCATGTAAAAGACAGCTTTTCATGTAAGTCGCGCAAGCTTTTCCAAGAACCTAATTTTTTTTCCTCTTGTTAGCAGCATTTTAACTCATATTTGTTTTAAGTTTCATGCCAACATCTTCAGTACTCAAGGAGACACGCTTGTTTATTTTCATCTGCAAAGTAAGTTTCTCCCAAATCGTTGCTAAAACGATTCACCAGAGTACTTTTTTTAGTTTCAAGGGAGCGTAGCTAAAAGTCAGACGGAGCTAAGCAGACTTATGAAATGTGAATTGAATTTCCGGTTCAAAAGTCTCGAAGAATTAAAGTAGTATCAGAACGAGTATTGCCGCGAGATGCATTTGTGTGATGTGAGCAGACTTTCTAATGGTGAGCCGATGATTTTTGAATATCTAAACCTTTAGTTTCTTCTTGATAATCACAATATCGGAAGGCGGTCAGAATGTCCATGCTAGTTCTGGGCACTGCATTGTAACCAACGGCTTTTTCCAACGTATTAAAAGCCGAAATTCCGCTTTTTAAACAAAATTTGATGAAGCTTCTTTCCTAAGCTTGCCGTGTACTGCGGGCCGTGATCCACCATTAAACACTATACAACGCCTACCGTCATAAATATGGCGTTATATGGGATTTCGTGGTCGAAAAAGTTATCCGATCCTTGGTCCGCATTCATTCTTTGGCTAATACACTTCAGTGTACCAAATATTAATGAAAGTGTTTCAAAACTTGCGGGCCTGTAGGCTAAATACACGGAAATAAGGCAGACAGATGGACAAACAAGCTTAAGTTGGTGGATAAAATGAGGCTGATTCCATTGCTTTAATAAGAGATGAACGTATTTCAAGTCTAACAAGCTGTGTAAAGTATGAAAATTGCCCTTAGTTGTACAATGTTCATTAAATTCTTTGAAAAAAGCATCAAAGCGACTTTGCTTTGTACCCCCCAAAGCCTTAATATTTATAATAAATAGTGTGGTGGTTTAAAATAGAGACGCAAAATAAAATATTTCTTTACAAAGAAGACAGTTTCTAATCCACACTACTTGAACTGAGGTGGCAATGCAAAATTTAAAAGTAACAACCACTTCCTCTATAAATGGTTTAAAATTCATCAATGAGTACAAATATCCGTGCACTTATTTAGCTGATTTCCTGACAAGAATAAAAAGGACTTTAAGGATTTTAAAATTAAGCCATTCTTCCAGACAAAACTTTGAAGTCATTATCGTTAGGCCTGTAAGACTTACGTACTGTAGATAGTTTGGTTGCTCGCTCCATATTGGATTATGCAGTCTTGACGGGATTTCCGGTGAATCTGATTTACGTGCGTTACAAACATTTGGTCGATTTAAGGAAATTCTTGTATTCGGTATATAAATACATAGCAATGATTTTGTAGTATACTTTTACATGTTACGCCAAACTATAAATTTTAGTGCATATTTTTAAGGGCAATATATTTCGCTTTTATTCTCATTTTCTTGCATTCGGGATATGCTTAATGTAATTTGTTTAATTAAATTTTCGATTTAATGAATTTTTTCTCTAAATTTTATTTTATAGTGAAACGATGGTAATGGAAATTGAAAGGACAAAGAGAGAGGGAGAGAAAGAGAGAGAGAGAGAATAACTACATGGTAGCGTTCAATGCACGGCAAATAAATTCTGTTTTCAATTTTTAAATATAAGTAAAAGTTTTGAAAAATTAACTATTGAAAGTTGGTTTGTTTTTAAAGAGGCTGCAAAACATATATATAGAAAAAATTAATTTTATTTGTTTTTAACGGCTTTATTGCAACGATTTATATTTGTTTTATTGTTTATATTATAAAATATTATAGCGATAAAATCTATAAAATTGAATTAAATCAAAATTTCTACATTCTTTGGCTTATGTTACAAAGGCCACGGCATGCACTTATATTTACATAAATTCGTAAACATATGCAAACGATGGTTGTTAAATAAATGTTTACGGATACACACATGTGTGTGTCTTTGCCCTGGATGCATATATTATTAGTATAGGATTGTACAGCTCAACTTGCAAAACTATATTTCCCTTTAAAATTGATTGCTATTCATGATAACTCGCTGATATGTAAGCAGATGGAAATAAAATTTTCAATAATTACAGCTTTTTTCCACTATAAGTTCGCAATAATTGAAAATAATCAATAAATAAATAATAAACAAGTAAGAATGTTATAGTCGGGCCATGCTGACCATTAGATGCTCTATACAACTTCGCCTAATACTATCATTCACTCCATCCAATACTATCATAACACTCCAAAAATTCTATATCGTATTTTTATGTAAAACCATAAATTTTATCAAAATCCTCATATTGGATGATACTTGAAACGTGAATTAACATAGTCCAAGTTTGGAAAGCTTCACTTAAAGATTTTATAATTTTTCAAATGGTATTTCATCATAACAAACAACAAATTAGACTTTGCCACCATAGAAGGGTTTATTTTCGTGAGAGTGCCTGTATATGACATGGTCTAAAAACAACATCTGTCTGATCAAAATTCCCTATGCTTAATTTACTAAGGACCAGTTTTCATCATAAAATAATAAAAATTGAATCTTTTTGACTTTTAAAGGCTATTTTTCATTAAAGTCTTATAAGAGTTGGGATAAAAAAAAAAATACCCACGTGGACCAAATTTGGTAAAGTTCATTTTTATGTCAATTTATTATTGTGAACGAATTTTCGTCAAGAAGAAATGAGGAAAAGGAAAGAAGAAGATTGAGTTTCCGTAGAAAAGGTTATATGGCAAGGAGTTGAAGAAATAGCCCCATCCTACCCACACTATTCACACGAACTTAGTATCTCGAAATATTATTACTAAAACTTTTTGGCTCTTATCTGTAATTTTGGCAATTACACAATTTTTATATGGTGAGTGGTCGAAAAAGTGGTTCGATTTAAAGCATTTTCACTAGTATTCGTGCTTGGGCTAAAGCACTTCAGTGTACCAAATTTCACAAAATTATTTCAAAAATTGCAGCTTGTAAGTTGAACACAAGGAATGAAGATGGGCAGACAGCTAGACAATCTTAGATCCATTCGGAAGGTAATCCTGAATCAATCGATATAATCAGAAGTGAGTCTATCTCAAATCCATCTGGGTATCGCATACATCCGCACGACCTTAATATATCCTCGTAACAGAAGGTGTGTACGGTTTAATAAGAAGAAAAAAAGTCATATTAAAATTCAAATGAATCATTAAAGAAATGCTATCATTGACTATAATGCCAAGGTGCACTTGATAGAATTTATGTCAATGGTGTTCACTACTACCTTTAATGCTATAAAGAGGTTAATCTATAGACAAACATTCATTTTACTGTACACTGCAATGCAACATCCGTTAAATTCGGAAGATGATTAGAAATCGGTCGGTATAATCAAAAGTGAGTCTATCTCATATCCTTTTGGGTGTCGCATACATCCGCACGATCTTAATATATCCTCGTAATAGAAGTTGTGAACGGTTTAATAAGAAAAAAAAAAGTCAAATTAAAATTGAAATGAATCATTAAAGAAATGGTATCAATACCCAATGTCCGCTTAATAGAATTTATATCTGTGGAGTACACTACTTTCTTTAATGCTGTAAAGAGGTCAATTTACAGGTAAGCATTCGTTTTGCTGTAGGCTGCAATGCAACATCCGTTAAATTCGGAAGATGATGAAATGAATCATTAAAGAAATGGTATCAATACCCAATGTCCGCTTAATAGAATTTATATCTGAGGAGTACAGTACTTTCTTTAATGTTGTAAAGAGGTCAATTTACAGGTAAGCATTCGTTTTGCTGTAGGCTGCAATGCAACATCCGTTAAATTCGGAAGATGATGAAATGAATCATTAAAGAAATGGTATCATTGACTATACTGTCAAGGTGCGCTTGATAGAATTTATGCCTGTGGAGTACAGTACTGTCTTAAATGCTATAAAGAGGTCAATTTACAGACAGGCATTCATTTTGCTGTATGCTGCAATGCCAAATCCGTTAAATCGCCCGAAACTTGTTTCAGAATTATTATCGTAATGTTTATGTGTACCTTATGAACTTTCTTTGCCTACGAATGCAATTATGTTGGCCATAGTTCTAACAATGTATGTTAAATGAAAAGGCCCGGCTCAAGTAGTCTTTTGAAATTTCTTTCATTCTATTTAAACGTTAAACAATTTTTTTATTGAAAGTTTGCATTAAATTGATTCCGCTTTTTAATTGCTTTTAATTGTCTGGCAGAGTTCATTTTCTAAAAAACCTAAAAAAAAAATATATATTAAAAGTTGCAAATCAGGTTTTTTGCTGCTTCTTCGTCCTCTTCACACATCTGATGCTTTTTACATAATGAAGTTCTTTGCAGGTAGTTTTTTGACAAACTGCTCTTGGCAAGCTCGAGTTTGCTTGTCTCAGTACGCAAGAGTTCATTTCACATATATATGTAGCGACGACGTGCAAACGTCAATCTTTATGCAAGCTTGCATCTGAAAAAATAATGAAAATGTATCACAGTTAGTGGTACCGTGGCGCGTAACATTTGCTTATGCAAATGTTTGGAGGGCTTGCAATAATTACTTTTAAATAATTTTCATCTAAGAATAATGAACGTTGAATGCAATCAGAACTATGATGTAACGGCATTTTGAGTTTTAAACAAATAGCATACTTTTAGGTAAACGGTGTAAGTGTTGTTTGTTAAGACGTTAATTATGTTAAGTACGAAGTGATCCTCTTGATATGAAGCGCATCTTTGTTATCTCAAGAATATTTACATAACTTTAATGCATAACATGAACCATCGATATCCCCGAAGGTATCCATCAAAATGTCTAAACTTTCGCTTTTTATTTATAAAATTTTGCTAAAAATTAACAAAGCCAAGCAGACACTCCTTGGAACGGTAGGGATGTCCATACACACACTTTTATGGCATGAAAATGATAAAAAATATTTCATTTCTCCATCGCTATCTACACACTTTTCCCGCTTCTTTGACAATTTGTGAATGACACGCCAAAAATCCGCTTGAGTAGCCGAGTAAGAATCGCGACTACCAAGTGGTCACGTCTTCAAATTTCAGTGGGGTAGAATTTACTTTGGTCCTAGCTATAGCGAGTGGTCATTCGGTTAAGGCATAACGCTTATCGATTGAGCTCACGTCCACTAGGCTGTGACCACCACTTTTCTATTTCTTTCTCTCTTTCTCTTCCCTCATTTTGTTCGGACAGTCACCGCTCCCCTGAGTGATTGGTGAATAAAAAAATAAAAAAAACTGCTACTCTTTTGAGGCGAACCTCAGCGAGAGCATGTCCCATCGATGTAAACAAGTAGTGACTGGAAGAATTCGCAGAAGGCCGCATGGCCTAATGCTTCTCAGCTAGGCTTCCTAGGTATTACGATTCATTTTGCCTATGGATGGATGGATGGACGGAGAGATGGCTATGATGGAAAAAAATTACCTAATGTTGCCTTTCTTGATGTCTTGCTCGTATTTTGAACAGCGAACGATTCAAAACGTTTAACTGTTGTTGGCGGCATTTCATCAGACTTTGTGAGCTAATAGCAAACCACATATTTCTGATCCCACCAAATACTAAATATCGTCTTCCTGCCAAAGCGGTGTGGATGGTTCGGGTCGATCTCTTTCTGAATTTTTACGCGAAGGTTGCTCAAGATAGATCCAGTTTTCATGTCTAGTTAAAATGCGATGCAAAAAAAAGCTTTACTTTTTGGTAGTTCAAGCGAAAAAGGAAAGGCAAACTACGAATTCTCTTTATTTGGCATAAAACTCGGCATTTTCATCGCTAGAAGAAGTATTTTAGTGTGTTTGATATTTTATTGTTGCCCAAGTTATAAAAGATCCGCAACTTTAGATCAAACGATGGACTATACCAAAATATAGAGAAATATTTCGATAGACAATAGTGAAAAAAATGCACATACGGATCTTTCAATCTGTTCGATTTACTAAAAAAGACAAAAGCAAGGGTTAATATCAAACACCTTCTTCTGGTTTTCTACAACGAGCAGGGATTAGTATCAACGTGGGTGTGTTGAAAAGGTATCGTGGCTTAAAACGAAGTGGCCTAAAGAAGCAGAAATTCATTCCTAGAACATTTCATAGATTTGACTACACACTTGACCATGAAAAAATAAATCCTGCTAGAAGCAGTCACAGAGGGACAATAACTGTTGGGCTAAAGCCTGCACACATTTTAATCTAATACCTATTTCGCCGGCAAAAGAGAGTAGCAGTTACAGGTTCTGCGATCCTGGTCTAATTATAGAAGAAGCTATTGCGTGTCTTAAAGGTTTACCCACTGATGATAATTCAGTACATCTACAGCACTTACCAGAGCCATCTAATGATGACTGAAACCGGCATACTCTAATCTTACACTTATTTTGCCAGGAAGAGACAGTAGCAATCGACGAGATAATGCTGTGTGGAAAAAGGCGGTAACCTTAAATTATATGAATTTTTTCTCAGCTTGGCTTAGATCAGTTTTTTTTGAGTGCCAAAAGCCAAATCGGGTCAATAATCAGAACGGGCTAAAGCGAAAACTAACCTTGAGCTACATGATTACTCCCCAGATCGAGCTGCGTCAGTCGAGTCAGGAAGATGAAGTGATAAAATGTCAACTTCTGGTGAAAAACTCTCAACGAAACGGTGTACGAAAGGGATGCATGCGACGGGAGTTGTTTACTACGACCCATAATGTTCAAAAACATTTCTTTATACCCGAAAGAATTCATTGCGCACAGCATCCAAGTAATTGAAGAAAATGGTTGTTCTTAATTTTAAACTTTCTGACCATAGTAGTGCACTACATATTGATTAAAGTGACTCCAACGTACAAAAGTTTAGAACGGAATCAATTTTTTGTAAATTTTTCGATCTTCTTTTTTCTTTCTTCTTTTGCTTTAAAAAATCAATTTTAAAGAAATTTTTCACTTAACTAATTTTGCGCGTTCTTCGTTAACGTTTATGCAAACGAACCAAAGCCATACAATTTTGTTTTAGCAAAGCGAAGAAGCTGTGTGTTCAGTTTAGCTTCCGTTACGCGTTAAGCGTGGCGGTATTTAAGTTTCCGAAAGCTATGCAGATATTCTATGTAACGTTGATCTTCGTCGCGACATAGTGACAGATTGTACAGACGAGAAAGCTGAGTTAGTTTTATTCCATGCAGCTTTCATATATCATCACTATTTGATGATAGAAAAGCTTCATTTGTTATCATATTCATTCTATAAGGTGGCAACTTTGTATGAAAAGCTTTGATCATTATTTGCTCTTTGACGTTTCACAAAAGATTCTCTTCAAAACCCACGATCAGTTGTTTGTTTATACTTCGGGCGGTCAGGTAAAGACTTTAAGTGGTGCGTTTAATGTTATTATCAAATAAAGTATAAAAAAAAAAAAATGCTGTAATAAAATTTAAAAAACAGTAGTATATATATATATATATATATATGTATTGCATGTTGTTGTTGTACCTGTTTTAAATAATGAGATAATTAATATTATCGTTTCATTTCATCCTTTAAGAATATTTGTTGCTAAACAAAAATTATTTTATTTTTTAATTAATTTAAAATAGATTAAGGTTTCGTACATTGCAACATGTCCAGCAAACCAGTTTTATATTATACACCACGCAGTCCACCTTGTCGTGCTGTTTTGTTAACAGCAGCTGCCTTAGGTGTTGAATTGGATTTAAGGTTAGTAGACACAATCGTCGTTAATTTCTCTTATTTGAATAATGTAACTAATAATAATTAATAATTAATGTATTTATTTATCATTGATCAAATGCAGAGCTATGAATATAAAAGATGGTGATCACTTAACACCGGAATTTCTAAAATTGAATCCCTTGCATACGGTACCTGTTTTAGATGATAACGGTTTAGTTATCAGTGATTCTCATGTGATTTGTTCATATCTGGCTGACAAATATGCTGTCGATGAGACACTTTATCCTAAAGATAAATTCGATCGAATGGAAGTCGATGCACGCATGTATTTCGATTGTGGTCATCTATTTCCACGAGTTCGTCTAATGGTCGAACCAGTTCTCTACTTTGGTTGCGGAGAAATATCTGAAGAAAAGGTCACCTATATGCAAAAAGCCTACGATGGCCTTGAAAGATGTTTAATGACAAGCAAATATTTATGCGGCGATCATATGACTATCGCAGATTTGTGTTGCGTGGCATCAGTTTCAACGGCCGTTCTATTCGCCCCAATCGATGAGCAAAAATTCCCGAAATTAAAATCCTGGTTAGAGGTAATGTCTCAATTGCCATACTATAAAAAGAATAATCAACAAGGGGCTGAAATTTTATTGAAATTCGTGCAAGATAAGCTGGCTGAGCACAACAAGCAGAAAGCGAAAAAAAGTGCTTGAAAAAAACAAAAAAAACAAAAAAAAAAAATGCCATAATTGGAAAAGAATAATAAATAATAGGGCAAAGTGAAATATTAACATTTTACTTAATAATAAACACGAGAATGCAAGGTTAATTCAAATGCTTAGCGCAAGTTTTAAGCTTTTTTTTCTTCTTTTTTTTTTGGTAGAAAATCAAAAGCAGAGAATTGAAGTGTGCCGTGTCGTTCTCTTTACAATGATCATGGAATAATGAATTAATCGAGTAGTAAAAAAAAAGCTTTGAAATTCCGTTATCAGTAGAGTTGCCGCAGTACAAAATGTTTTCACTTTAACGCTAAAAGCTTGAAAGAAAGCTTTCGATATTATTTTGTCTAACTGTACTTGACAGACTACCACCGTTTTATGCAGAAATCATGGGCATGCAATGAAAAGTTAAGAATAAAATAAATTTTTCCCATTCTTCACAACACACACACACACACAGCATGTACAAGTCGCAATCATTAATGGACCCGGATTTTGTTGGGTTTCTTTCGCTTTTGCACATTGAAACATCGAGACTAAGTCATTCGATAGCAATTTTCAGCAACCGATAACGAGTGTTGCGTTGACGGTGTTGATGACCAACACCCAACGCACTATGGTCCCAAATACCACTTTTCTTGTCCAAACCCTCAGTCATTCTTTTCACATTCTCTGATTCGTGTTTCTTTGTTGCAATCTGAAAGCCAATACTCCAGACCAACCAACCAACCAAATGTTCGATGTTTTTCAGTGCTTACTTCCATTACTCGATTTGGCAGGAAAGAACAGGTGTCAAAAAAAAAGTGAAATGGAAAAAAGAGGTGGCGGTAAGTACATCCTTTCTATAATACAAAATATTATTGCTTAACTTTTATGCTACAAAATTTAAGATCACTTCCTCTGAAGCCTTTTAAATTTTTGGAATTTATTTTATTTGCTAAGTTTACCTAAGCTTTAGCAGTTTTGTTTAAAATTGTACTTTGAAGTGTGTAGTTATTAAATATGTTTTCATTTCGAATTTGCGGTTTTTTGTGCTTTGTGAGAACACATTTTTTTCTATATACAAAATTCAACAATTTTTTATGATAAAAGAAATTTTTTTAAATTTTATGTTTAATAAAATTTTATTTCTTTAATTTTTAGAAAAACATCAGAAATATACTAAGAATTTAAATTTTACTCAAAAAACGTTACTATTTTAACTCCTAAAACTTCCGGCCATTTGGGACCATAATGCAATGTTTGCCCGATATCGAGCTCGAAAACCAAAAATAGCTACCAAACTTCATGTTCAAAGAGAAAATGGAGTAATATATCGTTACAAAACCACGTATTCGATAAAATTAACTTGGGAACATGGGAAGATGGAGATTGGAACGTGAGAGGCAAAAATAGAAGAATCACATAATTATTTTCGATATTTTAGCCTGTTGGCGCTGTAAAATTATAGGGCCCCCCTGAGTGGCCGAAGGGAAAGAATCTCAACTAGCTACTTAATGCGCAGTTTTCAATAAAGCCGATAGCCTTAGATGGGTTTGCTTTAGGACTTTAGTCTTAGAATTTATTTCTCTGGCTAATAATATAAGAATAATAATAGTATTTTGCTATACATATCCCTATGGACAAAAAGTGATGAGCCTGCATTTTTTGGAAATACCCGCACTATGATATCGGTGGGTATAATTTTTTGGTACGATTGTTGCGAATAGCTGAAATAAGTTGCGAGACGTGTGCCCTGTTGGGTCTTTTTAAACAACCTTGTTGTCAGCGATTGATTGTTGAACTGTTTCCGTCCCATAACCATTGAAAACTAACTATATGTATACTAAGCTTAGCCATGTAAAGTGGAGATCAGATTTATGAACCGTTTATGACGGTTTTTATCACGTTTTTATTATATTTTGCATACCGTATGTAGAATAGGTATGACAGCAAGGATGAAATATTTAAAATACGTTCATCTTCATAGATGCTTTTCGGATAGCAGTCGATATAAGCAAAAGTTTTTTTTATGTTTCCGTCGACTATTTCCAAGTATTATAAATCCATCATCACATTTTTCGAGCGGATATAAAAGAAAAAACTGATTTTGATGTCAAGCGATTTTTAGCATTCATCGTAAGAGTAAAAGTGCTGCTCGCGTAAATCAAGAATCACTATTAGAAGCAAGTGGTAAGCGGAAGAAGCCATGTCGATAAAATACGAGAGGTGTGTTCGAATATGTTATTTGAGTGTTTCCAAGTAGTTTTGAATTGGCCCCATAATTTGCGCTTAAGTAATGTTGCACTATAAAGACGTTTGTCTACGTAAAGCGATCGCCATTTTCTTTCAGTTCCCGAATAAACCAATTGTAGCTCTTCTAAGAATGGAGTTCGCCTTGCAAAATGCTAATACGATGCAATTGGGCCAATTAAATATAATCTGCACACATTTGGAGCGCCATTTGGTCGTAGGGAATCCAGTTTTTGCGATTGGTTGCCAAGAGACTTCCCGCGTTTATCTTTGGCCGAACACTTGTTAGGTGAAAAATCTCCTTCTCACGTCTCTTGGCTTCAGTTCGTATGATAATAAGTGCTTTCAAGTGTAAGGAGTTTGTTAAGTCGTTGTCATCGATTTTTTTTTTAATTGACACGAGTCTCTGATTTTTCTTCTTGTTACTTCGAAACCATTATGGACTATGACGGATTATAAAGCTCGCAGATCAATCGATTAACTGATGCTACTTTTTTTTCTAAATGAAAGCAGGAAACTTCCGTTTTTCATTTCGCTTGCATTCCTTTGGCAGAAAATACGAAAGTTTGACGTTTCAGGCTTTTTCTCGAATATTTGAAATTTTAAACTTGGAACGTAGCAATCGAGAGAACTCGAATTTTAATTACCCTTCGATGCTTTGTCTAAAACGTTGTCTTCGCTTGTTTCCATCATAAAACACTGAAAGTAGTATCTTGCGTCCTTGAAAAGCTGCTTCTCACAATAACTCTTATGTAGCAGCACGTTGAGAAGGTTGATGGTCGTCGGTCAATCTCAAGCTTCCTCTTCTATGGAAACCTTCTTAGTTAATACAAAACATTTATTGTACTTAAGCATACATTTTCTACAAATACATTTACAGTTTATGGATTTAAAGGCTGCCGGATAGCTTCAATCAAATGCTCGCCTGGAAAGGTATGGAAAATGCGGGAAAGTGTTAATGTAATCGGAAAGGCAGAGAGAAAGAAGAAGATAGGGAGGGAAATAAAGAAAGAGCGAGAGTGTATGTGTGAGTGTGTGTGTGTGTGAGTGTGTGGATGATTGATTGCGGGAGAGTGAGAGAGGGGGAAAGGGAAGTGTCGGCATAGTCGGTTGTGGTGAGGGGGGAGAGAAAGAGCGCGAGAGTAGACTAAATGATAATTGAATTACGTATACGCCGTACATATGTTTGCGCTATTCAATGAAACAAG
>CCAG010006617.1:0-26571 GCA_001077435.1 Glossina morsitans morsitans | reverse complement strand
ATAAAATTAACTTGGGAACATGGGAAGATGGAGATTGGAACGTGAGAGGCAAAAATAGAAGAATCACATAATTATTTTCGATATTTTAGCCTGTTGGCGCTGTAAAATTATAGGGCCCCGGGAAAGTGGCCGAAGGGAAAGAATCTCAACTAACTACTTAGTGCGCAGTTTTCAATAAAGCCGATAGCCTTAGATGGGTTTGCTTTAGGACTTTAGTCTTAGAATTTATTTCTCTGGCTAATAATATAAGAATAATAATAGTATTTTGCTATACATATTCCTATGGACAAAAAGTGATGAGCCTGCATTTTTTGGAAATACCCGCACTATGATATCGGTGGGTATAATTTTTTGGTACGATTGTTGCGAATAGCTGAAATAAGTTGCGAGACGTGTGCCCTGTTGGGTCTTTTTAAACAACCTTGTTGTCAGCGATTTTTCTTTTTCTTCACTCGTAGGACGATTTTCAATAGATTGTTGAACTGTTTCCGTCCCATAACCATTGAAAACTAACTATATGTATACTAAGCTTAGCCATGTAAAGTGGAGATCAGATTTATGAACCGTTTATGACGGTTTTTATCACGTTTTTATTATATTTTGCATACCGTATGTAGAATAGGTATGACAGCAAGGATGAAATATTTAAAATACGTTCATCTTCATAGATGCTTTTCGGATAGCAGTCGATATAAGCAAAAGTTTTTTTTATGTTTCCGTCGACTATTTCCAAGTATTATAAATCCATCATCACATTTTTCGAGCGGATATAAAAGAAAAAACTGATTTTGATGTCAAGCGATTTTTAGCATTCATCGTAAGAGTAAAAGTGCTGCTCGCGTAAATCAAGAATCACTATTAGAAGCAAGTGGTAAGCGGAAGAAGCCATGTCGATAAAATACGAGAGGTGTGTTCGAATATGTTATTTGAGTGTTTCCAAGTAGTTTTGAATTGGCCCCATAATTTGCGCTTAAGTAATGTTGCACTATAAAGACGTTTGTCTACGTAAATCGATCGCCATTTTTCTTTCAGTTCCCGAATAAATCGATTGTAGCTCTTCTAAGAAAGCGATTCCCGCGTTTATCTTTGGACGAACACTTGGCAGGTGAAAAATCTCCTTCTCACGCCTCTTGGCTTCAGTTCGTATGATAATAAGTGCTTTCAAGTGTAAGGAGTTTGTTAAGTCGTTGTCATCGATTTTTTTTTTTAATTGACACGAGTCTCTGATTTTTCTTCTTGTTACTTCGAAACCATTATGGACTATGACGGATTATAAAGCTCGCAGGTCAATCGATTAACTGATGCTACTTTTTTTTCTAAATGAAAGCAGGAAACTTCCGTTTTTCATTTCGCTTGCATTCCTTTGGCAGAAAATACGAAAGTTTGACGTTTCAGGCTTTTTCTCGAATATTTGAAATTTTAAACTTGGAACGTAGCAATCGAGAGAACTCGAATTTTAATTACCCTTCGATGCTTTGTCTAAAACGTTGTCTTCGCTTGTTTCCATCATAAAACACTGAAAGTAGTATCTTGCGTCCTTGAAAAGCTGCTTCTCACAATAACTCTTATGTAGCAGCACGTTGAGAAGGTTGATGGTCGTCGGTCAATTTCAAGCTTCCTCTTCTATGGAAACCTTCTTAGTTAATACAAAATATTTATTGTACTTAAGCATATATTTTCTACAAATACATTTACAGTTTATGGATTTAAAGGCTGCCGGATAGCTTCAATCAAATGCTCGCCTGCATTAAAAAGTCTACCGCACTTGAGACTTGAGCACGTCATTATTTAGTTGGTGAGTCGCGATCCTTAGCCTAGTCGCTTGTTCATGCGGATTGCATTTGTGTGTTGAGTGTTATTCCATGACTAACGATAATGACTTCAAACGCATTCAAAAGCGTGCTGTTAAAGAATTATTGCTTACACTCTAGCGAAATGCTGAAAATCTTCTTATTACGTTGACACATCCACGGGATTTTAACTTGAGCTTGGAAAGTTCTTAAGAATAATTAAACAAATGAATGCTTTAACCAAACATTCCTTTTCCATTAGTAAAACATGTTATGTACACTTTTGATGGATGTAATTTATCTAAAGATGAACAGAGTTCACTTATCTGTGTATTTTTTATTCATTTTTAATTTTCTTTCTTCCAATTTAAAATCTATAACTTATTCATATTTTTTGAATAGTTTCGACATGCGTTTGACATTTCGAATCAGAGGTGTGGAAAGGTATGGAAAATGCGGGAAAGTGTTAATGTAATCGGAAAGGCAGAGAGAAAGAAGAAGATAGGGAGGGAAATAAAGAAAGAGCGAGAGTGTATGTGTGAGTGTGTGTGTGTGTGAGTGTGTGGATGATTGATTGCGGGAGAGTGAGAGAGGGGGAAAGGGAAGTGTCGGCATAGTCGGTTGTGGTGAGGGGGGAGAGAAAGAGCGCGAGAGTAGACTAAATGATAATTGAATTACGTATACGCCGTACATATGTTTGCGCTATTCAATGAAACAAGTTCATCTCCAATATTTTAATGGATAGTACTTGTAATATAAAGCGCTTACGGTCATGTTGAGATAGATATAATTAAAAGTATTTTTTTTTAATGAAACAATGCAGAAGAAAAAAAAAATACAACAAAAAAATATAATACTTTGTAATAAATATTCTTCAAGTGCTTTTGCTTTAATAAACTTTAGAATATTACAGTTTGTAGCGAAAAAAAAGTACAATTTTATGAAAAATAATTACAAAACAAAAGAAAAAACAAAAATTAATATTTAAATAACTTCGTATACAATAAATAAAAGATTGTATAGAGACTCGCAGCTTATATATGGATATCAATTATCTACGACAATGTAGCACACGTCAGTGCTTCAATTTTTATAACGACCATAACTGACTGTATGCATAAAGATATAACGACATAAACACTTTTGTATATGTTTTTATGATTAATATTTACGTAATATTGTCCTTCACTATAACGAAAATATCATAAAATTATTCTTTTATTATGCCGCACTATAGGGCAAGGGTGTCTAACCTTTTACAAGGTCCTTTCACCATACATAAAAATCCATACATTACGATTGCACTACGTATACTACACACTATACTACTATACTACCTATACCTCATTATACGACCTCTTCTATAGGTCACCCGCAATACTTCAATATCGACGGAAAATTATGCAAATTTCTTATCAACATCTTAATTTTCGTACGTCAAAGTCAATTTACAGCCACATCATAATCGTCCGAAGCAGCCAACAATTCAAAGTCTCACAAAAAACTCATGCCGGCTTATAATCTTGTGTAATAGCTATACGTGAGAAGAAAGCCAAAGACCAAAATTTTTGCAGGGGACAGTCTCCCGTTCTTAACGGCTGGATGTTACGCGATTACTTTGCTTGATGCTTCAATTTAAAGACTAAAGTCAAACACCAGTATGCGCGGGCCCTACAACAAATCGGTGAAGTTGATTGTTTTGACTCCCTTTGAGATAGTGAGTGAAGTGTATATTTTGCTTTTACAGTCCACGAAATTGGGGCATATATTTTTCAGGTTTTAACCCTCTGTAAATGTGGCCTCTTCCAGAGTTCTTCTGTAGGCTAAAAGCTAAGAGCAAAATTGGTGGCCAAAATGTGCCGGCGACGTGTAGTTGTTTACGGCGGATATTATGGGATCACTTTGTTGCACCCGCATACCGAGTTGCATGGATCCCACATCAAATCAAGCAAGATGACGATTTTTGATCCCCCCACGACAAAGTGGCTTTAGCTATACATACTTAACTTCTACAACCGCTGATATTGGGGCATATGTTGTAATCGTTCGTAAGCAGACGTAGCGCTGCCACAGTAGGCTAAAAGCTTTGAAAGAAAATACTTCTCACATATAGTCTAAGCCAAGGTTCTATTTATTAGGTGCTTGCAAAAATTTCGGTCACCGACTTCTGTAGGTAAAAATGATAAAAAAAAAATGGGAAACGCCAGTACACACAACGAATGAATTCGATGATTTTGAACTTTCCCCACCTAAACTAACAGTTTTCCATTTAATGTTATTGAGTTATGCAGTCATGCACCCACACTAATCAGGGAGCGCTCAAAGTTCTAATTGCAAACCAAAGGACCACACTTATCCTCATGTTCGATTAGTTGCCTAAGATTGGACATCCGTGGTGTTTGCGAAATATTCGTTTATAAATCCACAATACACATATCAATGTGCATAGGTATGTGTTTATCATTGTACCTAGCACATGTGTCATACACGATATCTATGCATATCTATTTCCATCTGCGTAAATGTAGGCTCGTAAACCTTCCCGCAAACGAGTGAAGTGAGTTCGGAAAGGAAAAACATATGATTTTTTCTCTGCTGTTAGAGTGTTATAAGCAAACATTCTCATCTATATAAATAATTATATATGTATATTTATATCACACATGCATAAACGAAAATATGTATAGAGATTTACTGGCGTAAAGCTCTGTCCGCAGGCTATATTAACTTGAATTTTTCAGTCTTTTCATTTTTCATTTATTTATCTCGCCCTCGTTTTTTTTTTTCTTTTTTGTTTTCATATATATATTTTCCCTTTGTCTGCCATTCGAGTTTCATGAAGGCGATTGTTACTGGTATCGGCTTAACTGCTACCGCTACTGTGTTCCATATCATATTTTCATTAATTTTTTTTTGCATTTATATAAACATAAAAAACGGGGCATTATGAAAAGTTGGCATCAAGAGAAGCAATTTATTTTAATAAGGTAGACACACAGGTATGTGGACACGTCGATATGGTTATGGTTGTGGCTACGGCCTAAAGGTCACAGTTTATCAAGGTTAGTAGTAGTGGAAAAAAGACAAAAAAAACAACAAAAATTGACTAAAAATTGTTTGGAAATGAAAGAAGAGATCCAATTATGGTATATAATGAGATTATGTTTAGTGCCTGTTAGTTCTTTGCTTGATCAATGATGCAATGCAGCAGTTGATGGTCATAAAAGCATTTGTTACGTTATTATTATGCTTTAGTTAATAAATTCTTTTTACAGATGATTTTGAATGACTTGTGAATGAGTTTTGTTATCCTGCAAGAGGATTCGTAAAGTATCCACGAAAAGAATATCAAAGTGATAGATGTAAAATATTTTTAACAGATGGTACTTACCGCAGAGTATCATTTATCACAACAATCTCAAGTGAGACATTAAACAGCAATCACAATCAAGGCTACAGCTATAACTTCATAGCTCTAGTATTTAGCGTAAAAGATATAATAGTGTTAGTGCAAAATTTTCGTGCATGTAGCGAGGAGTCTTTATCCGAAAATTTATGCATGTAAATTGCTCTCCACAAAGCCAAAAATATTGAAAAAAATATTCAGATTCAAAACGTGTCTTAGTTTTAGGACACACGTCGTAATCGTTAAAAAGCGAACCGTTTATGAATGAAAGACCATTTTACAGTCATTGCATATAGAAAGAGATCTATTAGGACCGTTTTATTAGATCTTCAAACAGCGAATCGACGTCACTTGCAACAACTTCAGGCAGGGCTTTCCATGCCATGGGCCTTACTGCTGAAGTCAACTGAAAACTCCTTGAACATATAAGATGACGGTCCTAATAGATTTCTTCCTGTGCACTTGCTGGAGATAGAACCATGTTGATATGTGGAAACTTAAAGAGCTTGGAGAGAAGATCAATTTGGACTATAGCTGTATAGTCTTCTATGATATTTCTGCAGCCGTTCTTCAAAATGGGAACAACAGGTGCGGGAAAGTAACAGATGCTAGCGATAACTTGAATATATTTGTCAGAGATCGAACAATGTTATCATAACAGTTTTTGAGCATACAGGTACGCCAACCGGACCAGCGGAGTAGAAATACTTTGGGGGCACTCAGCTGTATCGAGTTTCTAATTCGAACAGAATTATATAAGAGAAAATGTTATACGACCGAACGGGATAGTCGTCCCCTGACAGTGCGAAGAGGTTTTTAGAATAAGTTTGCTCTAACAACTTTGCAAACCTATCGGTTGGCTTTATAGCGCCCATGTGATCATCTCTCTTAAAATGCATATACAAAGTATGCCAGTTAGGTTTTGTCTTAGCCTCAACGAAGACATAAAAAGTTCTCGGATTCCTTCTAAGGTTCATACTCATCTGTAGTAAGTAGGAAGTATTCTCTACGCTTTGCATAATCAACCGGCTTTAATTCTTGTGTTAGCTGAATTTTTTAAGGATGCAAATGTAAATCCAAACGGAAACCATGCCCTAATGTGCGGTAATACAGTCGCAAAGGTTGCGTGCGTGTAATGGATGGGTTTGGATTTTATTCGACATTTTTAGTAAGAGTCGGTTTGTTGTGCCTATAGAGCGGTCGAATTTGCGACTGTGCCGAACATAATCCGCTTATGATACACGAAATGTACCCACTAAACGATCAGCGTTTTTGCAGTAAGTTTTTACCATTTCAGCGGTTATTGAGCGAGCGACATTGTAAAATGGCAAACATTACATTGAACATATGATGCCCCAGATGACGATTCCGTTTAACATATGTGACGGAAATAGGATTGCCAAGCCTGGATCACGAAATGGATTATCCTATATATGCTCGATCAACACCAAATTCTGAATGGATCTAACATTGGAAGTTCTTGCCCGCAGGTTCGCAAGTCGGCCAAAGGGTAACTCTGAACAAGAAAATTGTTTTGTTGCTACTAATCTACAGCAGCTATGAAGATAAAAATTTCTATCTCTATCTTAGGGGGGATTCCACAGTGCTTTTTTTGCTCTTGTCCGATTACCTGTTTACTTTACACCATACATTCTGACGATTTCTTCTTATCATCGAACTTCCGTCTCTCTGCAAGTTTTTTTCATCCTCGATCACTGAACGAATAGCAATAAAGTTAAAAGATGAAAGCACAGTGCGAAAGACTCCCGCCAAAAGCTAAATTTCTCTTGAATAAATAAACATAAGTAGAAGAAAATTTATTTGAAAGGAATTTTTATTAGCGGGAACTGGAGGATTTAACAGGAAATTGAAAAAATTTCCAATTCACTTGGCTACGTTGTCTACATGTAAGTAAGAAAGGTAAGAAAATATATTGAAATTGAAATTTTGTGGTTTTAAGCGAATGCTTTGATGTCGTTACTAATGCAGAGACAAACCTACACACGTAGGTTAGCGTTAAGATAACCTAACGTAGATAGCCACCTATATACAACCCCCACTTCGGCACGTGCTGAGACGTTTTTGTGTATATATATGTATATGTTTAAGTAGGTTTTTAATGAATTTCGATTTTCATATTAAGTGGCACTTCAAACTTAGAATGATGTGACTTCTAAAATCATTCGTCTCTTTCGTTTTTTTTTTTTTTTACATCCTTTACTCATTCTCCTGCAAGTATCACAAAAATTTCTCTTTGTTATTGCTTCAATTATTGCTTCAATTTGATTATATTTGACCGCTAACAAGCACTTTGAATAAAAAGAAGTCTTCGAATATTTGCATAATTTGAGTACTTTAAATAATACTCATACAGGGTGCGCATAGCATTTTAGGATATTCACGAGGGCAGTTTCTGGTAGAACTAATTCCCTTTTTTCTTTTTCTTTTTGGAGATCATCAATACTGGAAGCCAAAGGAAACATGAGAAGACATCCTTGTATAAATCACTATTGCGCCCCTTTCTTATACCTAAAGTTTATCCTGAATTGGAAGCGTCCATCGGCGCTGTTGTAAAAAATAAAAAGTATGTCTAACATTGAGATGTTGCTAGGAATGAACGAATTGTCTAACAAGTGCAACAGAGGTCGTTGACGAAAAGTCTTTGAACCACATTACGGTCATTCCGAAATCCCTTAATGTATCTAAGAGTCCGATACCTCGACTTTTGCACGAAAGTCTTCGTTCTGAATCCTACGTTGAGCGCAAAAGATAATGTCGGTACAAATCCTGGATCAGCGGCTTATTCCAACAATACGCCTCTTCAGCAAGCCCTGATATTTCAAATCCTACGTTAAGCGCAAAAGATAATGCCCGTATAAATCCTGGATCGGGGGCTTATTCCAACAATACGCCTCGTCAGCAAGCCCTGATATTTCAGATATGTCTTCTATCCTTTCCTCCTTAGTGCATACTAACAATCTCCGGTGCGCGACGGACTATCCTTTGTATTCATTTTGAGATAAGGGCACTTTATATCACTTATATATATGTCAACAATCGACAGCTCATAATGTTCTGGATATGCGAAGAGGCGACGATGCACAGAACATGCATTCAAAATGTCGAAGAAAGGCAATTAAAGGTCTCAGGTTTTATAAAGCTGTCTAAAAATTCACCTCTCATCCGCACCTTTAACACCGCCTACCTTCACCCAATATTAACGTATTAAACAATAACTTTAAGGTGAACATATCTACATACATAAACATACTCGCAAGTCTGTGATTCCTGATATTTATTTCCTGATTATTATTTAGCTCTTAGCTCTTAGGTAAAATTCGTTATTTCTTACATATTGTACGTAGAAATTAAGTTCTCTGTGCTGAGATTGGCTGAAATATAGCGAACGAATTCATTCCTATCGTCCTTTTGGGTGTATATAGTGTTGACATTGATATTTGCCTGATATAAATTTTGTTTGTTTACAAGCTGTCGTAGATTGTGTATTCAAGTTTAACGGGAAGGATGTCAACAAGCAGCATTTATGCCACTGCATGTTATTCGGTTTTAAACTGGAAAAAACAACAACTAAAACTACTGCAACGATTAGGTTAGCTTGGAATGAAGTAACCTAAGAAACAGTTAGGAAAATGTTTCCGAGATTCCCGCAAAACACTATAGGCAATGAATGTTTTGGAATCCCGCTAAAGATGTTGAATGGAAAAATTCAAAGTTTCTTAAACGAAAATGCAGCACAAACCCAAAAACTATCTTGTTGTGCAGTTAGGAAAACGTCGAAAAGCACATTCAGTTCGATTGTATATAGAGGGAAAGTTACATAACGAAGGAAAATGGGTTTCTCATAAGCTAACCGAAGAGAATAAAAATCGTAGATGTGCTTACGTTTGTTACGTCACTGCAAAAGTGAGGATTATCTCTATGAGATTATTAAGAGCAATTAAAAAGTGCATCCTCTACGAGAGCCACAGACGAAGAAAAGCATTACTTGAAAATCGAAAATTCATGCCCAGAAAGTATCACTGTGATGGAGAAAGCATCATCTACTACGAACGTCTAGAACTTGGTGAAACTGTTACAACTGTCTCAACGATATCCAGTCCAATTAGACTAATAAACTGACGCGCTTGAGGAAAAAGCAACTTTTGCGACTAAAAGAAGTCGAAAAGTGATTTTTCTTGGTGCCAAAGCTCGCCCGCAAGCAAAGGCAGCCACCAAGGAAGTGATCTTCAACTTGAGCTGTTATCTTCTCCCAATTGACGGTTATTCTCTAGACTTGGCTCCTTCTGATTACCTCTTGTCAAGGTCAATGCAGTCATATTTAGCAGATAAGCGGTTCATAAATGTTGAAGATGTGCAAAGATGAGGGCATCCACAATTTACTCGGTAACTTAGTATATCGGAATGTAAGATCCGGTGTGGTGAATTGGTTTAGAACCCTTCACATAAGATCTACGAGTAGAAAAGTCGATCGTCTTGTGTTTCAAAAATTTTTAATTATATAAATTTGCTTCCTCCCCTCTACTACTACGTCCTTTTTGCATGCTACAAAACTTGACTCCTAAAGATAGGCAAGCAAATTTTTAAAGTTTTCCATTCTTTTGTCCGATGAAGTGCGAGTTACTTTCTCTATTCGTAGGTAACCTGCAAATTCAAGAGTGCTTCGCCTCCCATATTAACATTTTATATATCCGGTTCAATACAGTTTCCAATCTCAACTATTTTAAAGTGTTTGGTTTCCATTACAATCCATAAAATCGTCTCCTAAAGATAGGCATACAATTTTTCTAGTTACAAAATAAACGAAGAAATTTGCGTGCAAGCGCCAAACTGTCTTTTTCAGCACATGTTTTCTTCTAACGTTTATGGTGAAACAATGCGTACACATATTGGCAAGATTTCAGTTCCTAGTGCATTTGTATTGTGATGGAAAAATAACATTTGCAAGAGCTAAGAGTTGTCAATGTCAAGACAATGCAGCTGATTACGCGTAAATTTGTTCTTAACATTTACGTAAAATAGTTTGCAGATAATTAAGCAAAGTTCTTACATGTTCGCGACAATCATTTTGAATTTCTAATAAAAACTGTTTTTTCCGACTGTTTTGTTAATTCATTTCTCTCTAGTTTCCGGCGCATAATATTACGTTTCTTATCTTTCACGTCGCAAGGAAATTAAAACTAAATTTTAGTTTCTCTTTTTCTCTGCTTGTTTAAGAAATAAAGACAACTTAATACCATACAATGCAACTAAGCACCTGCTGCTAATGGCATCTAATATTAGTTAAATCATTGCTATAATGATAATTATAATGATAATGATAATGATAATAACGACGACATTCTGATGTTGTCGCAAAACAAAATCGTGTACTAGAAAAGATTTTAAGGGCTATTGTCACATTTCTATTAAAAAGTTTCCATTATTTTCATATTTTAAGTCCTTCCTATTCCTAAGTGCTATGTGCGTTGATGTTGCCATTAATGAATATTTATGAATGATATTTTTTGTTTTTGTTTTTCTTTTTTGTTTTCTCTTCTTTTTGTAATATTTCTATCTCTTCCTTATGGGGAAATTTGTTTTAGTTAAGACCAGCGCAACAACAATGTAGTTGACGATAGAAGCATCAATGGTCGTGGTATCGTTACGTTGGCCATTAAGGAAACAAATGTTAGTAAATCTATTAAAGCGAATATCAAATAGAAGCTAGAGATTGAACGAGAAGAATGCAGAAGAATGTGCACCGTACGCCCTTATGTATACTTGCATGTTGACAGTCTCCGTGTATATATGCTATTTATATAAATGTATGTATGTTTGTATTAAAATGTTTTTATAAATTAAATTTCAATCAAGCATGGAAAGTTTCCTTATACAACGTGACGAATATGCGGGTTTAACATGCGGCATTACATTTTTGGAATTTGATTTATCATTTCTTATATTGGATTTCCGAAAAACATCAATATCTCGTTTGTAAGAATTTTTATAAAAAGCAATTGTCTTGGAAAAGCGAAAAAAAAACTCTACAAAATGTGCCCTAAGCACTTTATTTCTGTATCACTGGGTCATATAGTTCCTAATGATCTTACATTTTAATTTTAAACGAAAGGAAGCAGTTTTTTTTTTGATAGAACCTTTCAGAGAAGTAAAGAAAACAAAAGCTTTGAATCTTCGAATCCTTAATATATCATATCGATATGTTTTCCGTCATCTAAGTTACGACTAGCTCCTATTCCGTCATGTAAAGGGCAGACTCGGTCATCAATAGACATTTAATGTACGCAATGCACGTAGGTTCGAAAAAAGTGCTACTTACGTACATTGTTAAAGGGAGAAAAAATGCTTTAAAAAAGACAATGAAAATTTTTTATTATATATTTCAACTTTTTCATCTCTTTTGACAACTCCATATCGGCATATTTTTTAAATATCGCAAAACCTGATTGTACTAGGTGTGTAAATATCAAGCTGGAATTTATTTGTAGATGAATCCAATATGACATATGGAGTACAAACATGTGTGAAGTTGTGGGTATGCCTTTCACAGTTTGATTGCCATCTGGCAATAATAAACAATCGTAATACCCAACTCATATCGCAATGCAAAAACACTTTTCTCGCAACGAAAATTTCGCCTGTTGTGGAAAATTTAAAGCATTCGCGGACAGCATTTTTCCTTTGCCCAAAACAATAATAACTGGAAATGAAAAATGAACCCATTTTAGGAAGACCAGATGTAAAATGAAGGGGTACATTCAGTCGTCTCATCCACAGGACCTGCGAGGCTGAATCACTTCAGCACGCACACGATATTCGATGCTTAGTGGGACTAGAAGAGTGTGATCTGTTATTACCTGCGAAATTTTGGTAAAACCGTTAATATCAAGCGCCTAGTAGAGGACACTGATCGATTTGAACTGATAGTTAAAAAATCCAGCGAAATATCAAAACAAGCAACACATGAATATGCCGAACAGCCGAGCATACAAGAGCCGCGACTATCAAGTCAATGTTCACGGATTCAAATATCCACGGCGTAGAACATACTTCGTCATAGGTATTGCGAGTGATGATTCGATAAAGGCATAACAGTTACTGGTTGGGCGCACATCCACTAGGCTGCAACCAGTTATTATTTCTTCTTTTACTTTTTTTCCGATCGCGGTCACGTTAGACTTAGAGGAGATATTCTCTGATTGATCGGTCATATGAAAAAAAAAAAAAAAATAGGATCATTTGTTTACTTAACATCCGTCTATCCATCAGCAAAATTAGTCCGCGAAAGGAATCAACAGGGAAGTACTAACCCAAATTAGAGTTCTTTCAACTACCACTGGTTTATACCGATGGAACATGGGTCATGGATTGGCTGACCAGCGTTTTTTTCTCACGAAAATGTACGAAAAGGACTGAGTGAGCTTTGCTTTGCCTCAAAAGCGGTGAACGATACTACACAAGAAATATTTTTTACCCTTTCGTACATTTTCCTTTATAATAATTCCGGCTCTCTACACATATCTGGTACTTTGTACACAAACACAGTGCTTTAATATAGTAATGAAGTGCAAAGAACGCAAATTTTAGGTTAAAATTTTCATGCAAACAAAGCCTAATTGTGAAAGGCTTTCCTTTTTCTCTTTTATTGCCAAGCCATCCATTAACAATGATGGCAAAGTTCAGTATTCATAGTGCCATCATTTGGGAGTATTGGCAATATGTAGTTCGTTATGGGTTATTTCAATCAAACGAAACTAACGCTAAGAAACGCTTCGTTCTCTACTATGAGACATTGCTCCTTCTGGCTAACACTACTTTCATATGATGACATATTATTCCTTCGAATTGCGCTTATATTCTTATGATGATACTCGAAAAACGCATCCTCACGTAGATAACCAAAAAAGAACAGTTATACTCCCTGCACTGAATTGATTTGCTAAATAAAAAAGGTTGTAGTTAGTGAGAGATAGTTTTTTAAAAAAAGTAACTCATGCGATTTTTTTCTTATGATAAACGTTTAATTTTACTCCAAAATCACTGCAAAGTTATCTACTCTTTTAACATTTTATGCGAAATCAAAGATCGTTAGGAATTACGAAAGGTGACGCATAAATGCCATTATTGGCGGCTAAAAAAATGTATATATCACGTGGGCCATTAGAACCTAATTTGTAAAACGGAGCACTTTGTTTAGAAGAGGATGTCGTTTCAAACTTGCGAAATGATCGGCTTAAAGGATAAATAGGCAAATTTATAAAATGAATGAAATGAATGAAGAAGCGCTTGCTTATCGTGTTAGAAAATTGCTGTTCTCTTTGTTTGTGCGGTACTTTTTCTTTATTTTCATACTTATTTGGGAGTTTTTTTGTTGTTAAGCTTTTTTTAGTCAAAGGGCTTTGTCTTGTTAGTTTTGTAGTTTTGATATGAGAAAGCTATTGATTTAGATAATGAATGAATCAATTTATATTAAAAATTTATTTGTTTTTTAATTAATTCGCGGAATTTTTTTTTTTTTTTACTCGTAAAGTTCTGGCTTTAGCTTGTCATCTCAATAAAGAGAAATTTGATAAGAGACAAAAAGGTAAATGAAACGAAAGTTTCCTTACGCGCCTACCTGCAACATTGTCAAATGTTTATAAACATTTGAAGCGGGCGCGTTGTTCATCGAAAAAGAGAAATACTTTCAGTTGAAATTTTCTAAACGAAACAATCAGATGTAAATCTGATAATAAAGCGGTCAACCGAATAACACGTAATCCTAAAGTGTTTATAAAATGTTTATAAAAAGAATAATAGAATTAAAAAAATATTAAATTAGCTAAACTAAAAAAGAAGAAGAAGAAAGCGCTCTCACCTCATAAATGAATAAAGGCGTGAACACTATGTGAACACTAAAAGTTTGTATACGCAGGAAAAAGTTTTAATTGTAATTCTGTGGGCAGTTCATACCGCGACCTAAGCGATCTATTGCACTCAAACAGTTTTAATAAGAAATGCATTAAGTTTTCACTCAAGCTGAAAAGCGTTGTTATCTACTTTCTTCTTGGTATTAAAAAAAAAAAAAAACAAAAAATGTTCCAGCGTTC
Source organism: Glossina morsitans morsitans (assembly GCA_001077435.1). Lineage (NCBI taxonomy): Eukaryota > Metazoa > Arthropoda > Insecta > Diptera > Glossinidae > Glossina > Glossina morsitans. Next base: position 12,268 of record CCAG010006617.1, on the reverse strand, counting down.
ACGTTAATTTATATTAAGGCTATAAGTCGATAGCTGCTTAAAAACGAAAGTGTTAACTACTGTTCTTTAAGCTCCATGCTTGTTTTCATTGCAACTGCAAACGATTTATATTTAAAACAATTGGCATCAATAGCTTTACAAGGCTGCTACAAATAGTAATAAGCTGTACTGAGAGTAATTCGAAATTCTGAGATTGATCAATAGTCTCTCAATTGTTAATTTTTAGGGTATAGGTATCGTAGACATTATATGGGCAAGCAATTGACTGACATGTCCTGCAATAAAAGTTTGTGTATAAAAGCGTTTAATATAAATAAATAAACCAGTTTTAAATAATCTTTCGATACATTTGCAAAATTGTAATAAATAAACTAAAAAGAATTTGAAATTATTTTTAAAAAAAAAAAAAGAAACAATTTGTTTACATTAATGAATATTAATTTATTATAACGTTGAAGCTATTAATTTGTAAAGAAGAAAAAAATTTCCTTTGCTTGTGTTTATTGAATGCCGTGCAGTCGTAAATATTGAAATATTCTGCTCTTTACTATTTGAAATAATTATTGTTATATACATTTTCGTTATATAGATATAAGCAAATACCTGTCTCCGTGTGATTGCGCCAAAAAAGTATCAGGAGTAATTGAAATCAGGAAGAGAAATGTTTTTTGAATTTCGAGAACAGCAAAATTTTAATCTAATGTCCGTTTAGTGACGAGTTTGCTTACGGCAACCCTTGGTAAATGTTAGACCCGGGTTTTTCGTATGCATAATAAGTAAAAGCTCTGCAATGGGTTACGGAACACCATTAATTACCATATACAATCCTGCATTTATTTATATAATGACATTTCAACAGAAGACATTACATGGCAAGTGGTCGAAAAAGTGATCCGATCCGAGCCATTTTCAATAGCATTGGCGCTTGACCCGAAACATGTCGGTGTATCCAAATGCATCAAAATTTCTTAAAAGTTGCGACCTGTAGATTGGGCGAAAGATGACGGCCAGATAGACAAACGAACAGAAAGTGATTCTGAATCGATCAAAAAGTGACGACCGTTATAATAAAAGGTGGGTCTATCCCAAGTTCTCCTGGATGTTGTGCAAACTTAATATGCCCACGCACTGCTAGTGGTATAAAAATACCAAATAAATTGTTGGCCTCGCATATCTTCGCAAAAGATCTTGAGATACTTGAAACAAATAGCTAAGGATGTTAATGTATTTCATGGATGCTCGCACAAGATTTTCATTACCATTCGCTTCATGGATGGAGGCATATTGTCTTCTTTCGAATGGTCGCAATTTTCTTTGTATGTTGCTTGTTGAGTTGATTGGGGTCTCAGAAAAAGAGCCTAAAGAAAAAAGCGATGTTAATTAGTGCTTGGTTTATAATCGATTATTTAGCCCCTGCACCCGTCGAGATAGTGATGGAAGTTTTATATGTAAAGCAGGACGGAAAAAGAAATGTTTTTTACATTCGACTTAAGAGCGAGAGTTATTCCAAAGGCGCGCTGCAAGCGGATGTTTCAAAGAACGAGCGATTGTGGGAGTATGTTGAACGGTAATGGTTTTTGATAATTACGTTAATCATTGGATTTAAGAGTGAGAACATTTTGACGGACGGAAAAGACCATCATAGTTAGGCTGTTCTAACTGCGGGCAGCGGTTAAATATTCCGATAAGCAATTGCGGAAGTGTGTTGACCGGCATACTGGCGAGAAAGTCTTTGATAGTTCCTTTTGTCATTGGCATCGGAGTACTTTTTCAAATCGAATCTATAAAAATTGTTTTGATTCAGCCGTTCCTGGTGGAAATTTTTGGATAAGTTATATGACATCTAAAGAAATCAATACTTTTTAGACGTCATAACACATGTATAAATCATTTTAAATATGTATCCCTCGCAGAGTGTATTGTTTATTTAACGTCTCATAAATTTTTTCTTTTGAAAATTTTAAATAGTACACGCAGTCACTTACATACAATATTCCAGTTCTTTAAGTTTATTTATTACATTTTTTTGAAATGTTTTTTTTTGTATATTATTTTTTTTTTTGTTTTTTGCGCACTTTCGCTTTGTTTCATTAATGGATTGTCAGCGTTAAGTACCAAAGTATTGCATACATAAATACACAGATGTATGTACGTGCGTGTATGCGTGTGCGTATGTGTGTGTGTGTGTGTGCGTGTGCGTAAACGTTTATGTTTTTGTTTCAAGTGTGAAATAATGATGTGCGTGTATGGCGCTTTGTATGAATGTGTGGATAATCATTATTTTTATCACCGTGTGTGTTTTGTCCATGAGTTGGTATCGTGTTGAATACCAAAATTGAAATTACGATTAAAATATAGAATATGTAGGAAAATAGTTTTCTTCCGCTTATTACAACGTTTCGTATGGAATGTATGTTAACCACTAATTACATCGCCTGGAAAAGCTCTCGCTACAATTTGTTTGTAATACTTTAGTTAAAAAGAAATAAAAAAAAAAGAACGTAATAAAATTCATGGATATAAAATACGAAAGGATACCTTGTAATATGCGAAGTTGTAAAATGCATTTATGTTACAAGTAACAATACTCGAAGAGATAATAACAACAGCCAGGGACATATAAATAATACCATAAACTTCACCTTGAGAATAAAGCCATAGTTAAAATTTTATTTATTTTTATTTATGTCAGCCGCAATGCCTTTTTATTAATTTGCTGGCCTTTTCAATCATTTCTTTCGCCCCTGAGTAGCAGCAACTTTCCTCTTTCCAAGAATGCTGCGAAGTCTTTTACAACTTTTAGTAAAATTACTAATTAATTTGACACAGATCTATCGTACTCGTCCCTGCGTCTAATCCTTTAGGATTCTTATGAATCGGGCCACATTCTTTGGTTCGTAACGCCATATAGTGTCTGACGCTAGAAAGCCTTCGCCAAACAAGTGGTGTCGTATTCTGCAGATGGCTGTGTATTCACAGAGGTTATGGTGGGACGTTACAATCGTTCCTTGACAGGATCTGGCTCGTGGAGAAGCTGGTGATCAAACGTAAGCGGTCATTGCTATCTTAATATGGCTTTCTGTTACCACACGGAATAGTTCCGGAACTCATGGTCTCTCAGGCTCCCGCATTAGCTAGACAGTTAGCGCCTTTGTTCCCTTCAGTATGCAGATGGCCATATTAGATATATGTCATGGTGCTTGTCCACCTCTTTCAAGGTTTGGAAACACTTCAGCACGAGCCTAAAAGACTTAAAAGGCCTTTAAGGCTGCCTGGCTGGCGCAGTGAGCGGAAGATCAGCTCTTTTTTGCTTTGCCTTTTTAGGCATTCAGAGGCATATGCGGAGTTTATTCTACAATTGCGTTCATATTTATTTTTAACAACAATTATGTTCAAAGAATATTCATAATAGTCCACCTTGGAATTTTTCCAACCACCATCGTAAGATGGGGAATACCTTTATATTGTCAAACTATCGCAGCACCCAAGTGCAAAATTCACAGACAAAGCATATACGCAAGGTACATATATATTCTTCATTAGTATCGAATTCCGAATCGATACAAGTAAGTCCTTTTGCCCGGCTATGGAATGTTTCTGAGAAACGTTGTCAAGGTCGCAAGAAGCCACAAATTCTTGTATGCAAGTTTGTATTGAAAATTGGTCAAATCGGTCGAAGGACGCGCCTATTGTTCAATGTATACTGGAAACGTCTTCATATTCAAAACCAAAAAATGTAGTTTCTTTCCCTTTACTTAGGTCAAAACCTGCATCAAAATTTCTCTTTATATTCTATGGGCGATCTTAGAGAACTTGTGCCATGCCCATTCAAGTTTTTAGACTATCGAGATTCCATTTTTCCTAGTTTCCTAGTTTTTTTTTTTTTCTGTTTAAGACACGTGTGTTGGGCCTAGAAGATTCCCCTACAGCCGAATTTTCTTTTCTTTTTTGAATTAAATTTTCCTGCCTGTTTTTATTATACGTTTCCTTTTTGCACTTCCACAACACTTTCAAATTTTACAGTTTAATTACATGCCTGTAAGTTATATCCAAGAGGAGATAATACTTGTTACGGGCTTTAATTTCTATCTCAACTTTTTCCATAGTTATTATAATGGTCACTAAATAATTCGGAAAACAAAAATGGAGAAAAACTTCCCTTCATACATATTAACATGTTAAGGTTGCGAAATAAAAAATGTGAGAAAACTATCATCTGGTTAGTGCTTCAGTTAAAACCTTAAGAAATTTTACCATACACAATACAAATTATGGTAACATATGTGTGAGATGGGACGGGACATGCATGAATTATAAAAACTATTTCATTTTTCATTGTGTTCCTTACAAGTAAAATTTCTGTTTACATTTAGTTAGTAAATGATTCTTTCATGCTCTCTTAATCCTTCTTCTTTTATTTTTTTCTTTTCCTTTCATTATCGCTGTCGTTTCTAGTAAATAATAAAAATTCAAAAATGCTCTCATAATATGCGTACAGTAGCTTTAGGAAATGCTTTTACGAATCCACAAGTGTCATCCGAGCAACATTTAGAATATAATACGATTCTCTCTATACACTCAAGCAAAGAAACTAACGTACTCTACAGCAACATGGAAATGAAAAGGAACTAACTCTTATGGTGGTGTCCTAAATATAATTTAAACAAAATACCTGTAACTGCATATTTTGATTTTTACATATATACTAAACTCAGGTAAACTCAAAGATGCCCAATGGATGCATAAAAGCTATTTGCGTGTTAACCTTAATCCAAAATAGTTAATTCGATTATTTTTTTATTCATTTTTATACCCAACATCACTTGTGGGTATATTAAGTTTGTGCGGATGTATGTAACAAGCCAGTAAGAGTCGACATAGATCCACGTTTAATTATAACGAAATATACAGAAAATGATTCCGAATCAAACTAAGCTTGTCTACCTTTTCGTCCGTCCGTCTGTCTTCTTGCCTTTCGTTCCACTTGTAGGGTAAATTTTGAAATATTTTGATTAATTTTGGTACACGGATGTGCTTTGCCCTAACGACGAACGCTATTGAAAAATCGTTCGGTTCAGCTCCACTTTTTCAACCACTTTCCATATAACACCATATGAGTAACTGTAAGTGTAGGGTAGGGTATTCAATAGTCAGCCGTGCCATGTTATAGTGTTTTCAGTTCTCAATTTTTAAACTGAATATTTGTTCGAAAGTTGAAACTTTTTTCAATGCATTTTTCTCACTCTTCCGGCTATGTCTTAAAGCAGCCACTCTTCGAATAGTTTACGAAATCAAAATTTATATTTATATAAAAATCCCGCTAACAGTCAATGCCACTCTTATAGAAAGTATGAGTGCTTAGTATCACATTTTATACGTAAGGATTTTTCCTTTGCACTTCTTTAGTATGCAGTTGATAAAAGAAAACATTTGATTATCAGATTTTGTAGGTTATAGTTGTAATCTCCCTAAAGAAAAGTATGGGTTAGTTATCAAGATCGAGGAAGACCCTCGCGAATTGTTCTTGAACCGGCTTTGCTTCTCTTGTTGCTGCCCTGTAAGTCGATTTTCGCGGGTACAAATTTCATTACGGATTGACTGTCCGCACTTGGCAGTAGCCACAATGTATGCTCTGTTGATAAAGGCATAACACTTATAATTTGGCACACCGCTCAGGCTAGGCTACGAACACTCGTTTCACTATCATCATGTTACAAGTACAGGGGACAATTTCTTGTGTGATTGGTCGGAAAAAAAAGGTACAACTCAGAGCGGTGTGTGGTTGATGCCAAAATGAATATGTAGGCAGCCATCGATGGAGGACACTATCGTGTTACAATTAACGACGTTTTGAACGATATAATTAGCTGTGTTATTAAATTGAGAAACCACGACAAGACTGCAAACGTTTTCGATAATAAATCATTTAAAGATCTTATGATGAGCACCTTTTCCTTCTCTGCCGTGTTTTCATAGCTTCACACTTGTTTTCCTGCGAGTGTGGTCTAACCAGTAATAAACACAGTCAAGCGGTTTTCTGTAGTGAAAAATAATATTAACTAGAACTATATTTAATTGTTGTTGATTTGTATATGTGGTCTGCTGTATTCCATAAACGTTTATCAAACTTAACTCATTGCTTTCTCACAGCACTCAATGGCGAAACGAAACTGAAGTTGACAACAACGAACATTTTTTTTTTTTTTTAATAAAACTATTGATGTTCTAATAAAAATATCATAGTCAAGGATAAGCGATAAATCATTTTCGTATGGTATAGATCCTAAGCAACCTAACTCTTTAAAAATCTCCTTCTCTGTGTACCATTCCGTTAGGTTCATCCCCCGTTTTTGTTTGTTTTCTTTTTTTTTGTATACATGTATCTGGGAGAATAACGTGAAAGCTTTTTCTCATATCACGATTTCTTGTGTGTTAGTGGGAGAAAGTTTAAGTTAACGCAAAATGAAAATGTATTCACCCGGAACGACATAGATTTTCCCAGACAACTGTTAATTGTAACCAACAGTTTTACGGTTACAGTCAAAGCGTTTACAACAATTGGTCGGTGAAACGGAACTACGAAAAGTTTTGTTTTTTTTTTATAAAATATATTCATACATATATATATATATAAATTTGGTTGTGTATGTTTGTGTGAGTGAACTGAATTGAATTGAAATTCTTTTCAAATGTTTTCGTGTTAAGTTGTAAAAAACAAAAAACGCGCTCACATGAATTAAAAAGCACAGGAAAGGAAAACAACATATATAAATATATGTAAATATATATACATATGTGCACATATATGCATGTACAAGAGTAAGAAAGTTGTAAAAAATTTGAATAAAGACTTCATTTTTATTAAAGACTTGTGTGCTTTTGTGGTTTTCTCCTTAATTTTCACTAAACAACTTTTGTTAGCTTTGCCTTTGTATTGTTGTGAATGTTTATTAAATTTATGCCCAAAAACTTATTTACAATTTCAACATTTTTGCGCGCTTGACTTACTTTCTTTTCAACATTTTAAATGCAATTAAATTCTGGTTTCCTTTTTAAATACCCTTTGATTATGATAATAATAATAATAACAATAATAACAATAACAATAACAATAACAATAAACACATAACAAACATTTTTCTTTCGTTAGAGTACCGTTAGAGCTTGAAGAGTTTATATCATATTTTCTTACTTTCTATTTATTATCATATTGTTGCCGCTGCTGTTATATTTTGATTAAAGTTTATAATCGGATCGGAATGGAAAAATTCAAAGCATTTTTTTTTTTTTTTTTTTTGTATTGTTAGGCAAAATAAATAAGTGTGTTTTCAATGTATGTACGTGCGTAAGCAACCATTAAAACGTAACCTAACTAAGAGAGATCTACAAACTTCGTAAAAAAAGGAAAAAACAACAACAATGACAATAAAATCTAAATCAACAATACGAGGAAAATGTGACCCTCTGCTCTTAAGGAAACGTGCATGTTCGAAATAACGAACTAAGTACAAGTAAAACGAATCCTGAATACCCGCCATCCTCGATATACAGATATATGTACATAGAAATTTAAATGTTTTAACAAAAATGGAAACCTTGGCCCACAAGAAAATCTTTACCTTATTAAGAGTAGTGCCGAGAAAAGTATTTGAAACTTTTTCCTGGACCTGGAAATCCAACACCAATGGAACTGCGGTCGTTATCAAGTTAGGTCTTTGTCATCCATTCATTGGATATCGAGCAAAATTCATAACTTATCGCTTACTACGTCTTAGGAGTTGCTCGATAATGAGAATCATCAACCCAATACTGAAAATTATAGTCGAGCCAGCTCGATAACAATAATCGGCAACAGGCACTTAATTCACGTCAATCAATTGAGAGCGTTTTCCGTGGGAAGATTTTGCAATGCAAGGGCGTAGTTTTTAATCGGTTGAATCTAGTAGAACATTCTCGAGCTTAAGCCTGCATCCAAATACACATTTTTGCTACAAGGTCATTGCAATTGACCTAAACGGTGTGAAAGTTGTTGTGTGCCCTGTTTTTCTGTAAGGGAAATAAACACAAAATAAAAGTCAAAAGAAAAAAAGTAATAATTTTATTGCAGACACAAGTGGTACTTTATTTACCAAGTCTGAAAATGAATTTAAGTGCTTTTGTGACTTCACGTACTAGCAGGAAGTAATCGATTCCAACTTATTTTCTTTATTAGAACTTGGTTTTATTTATTTATTTATTTATTTATTTATGTATTTAGAATGACTAAAGCAAACATGTTTGCAGTCGAAAAGTTTTATAAAGACATGTAAAAACATTGCAGTCGATCAAGGTCGACTATCCAATGCCCTACATAGCTTTACTTAAACTATTTCTTTATTTATTTTTGTGATTAAATATGAAAAACTGTAACTTGTTTCTACGTAAAAGCATATTTTCCATGAGAGCCTCATTGGATCGTCGCCCGGGCATTATTTTTGTGTAAACTCGTTACTATAGACAACATTTCATCATAAAATTATACCCAATTAAAAATTGAAAGACTTATATGGTAATGTAAAGTACAAAAAATCAAAATTTCCGCAATTTATACGACGTTACTCATGCCATGGACCGAATGACATCATGAACTATGATATAAAAAATTTAATTTTTTTTCCCTTCCAAAAGTGAAGCTCTCATAGATACGTTTAAAATTCCGTAATACCACTACTAAGCGGTTTGAAAAATTCCAATTTTTTTCCATACAATGGCTTTTTCCAAATAAAGCTTTATGTGGGGAATGCGCCACATCCATTTTTCATAGGCTCCATACTTGAATAAAACCTCGTGAAGTCTTAGGTCCTTCTAGGTATTACATACATCCGCATGACCATAATTTATACTTTAAGGGCCCGCGTAAATCACTATCGTATCTATAATAAGTGCCCAGTCGGTCACTGATGTGCCATATATCTCCTAGGCTGCAGCCACTTCTCATCTCTTTCTCGTTCTTCGCTTTTTTGAAGTGACCGAGTGAAAAGAAAACAAAACAAAAATCCCAACTGTCGTAGGGTAATTTATAGATGTGTTTGTGTATGGATTCGGAGTAAACCTGTGAATTTTGGTCATTTTGCGGAAGAGATCCAAAGTTTTTTATAATTTTTTTTTTTGATTGGAAACAAAATGTAAATTTCTCGAGATAATTAAGAAAAACACATTTTTTAAATAATAAATAAATAATAAAAGAAAACTTTTTTTTAATAAATTTTTTAAATAATAAAAGAAAGCAAGACCATAGCCATCCTGGCTAATCGTTTCTATTACAAGTGGTTGTGCGGCATGCAACTAATGCAAAATTTAAGAAAGAAAAAAAAAAGACAAACCACTTAACCTACATACCTTTAGCTAGTGAGACGAGCGGAAGGATTCTAAAAATATTGATTTTCTAATTATTGGCGAGTGTTTGATTTATTCAATTTTCGTTCAAAAAAAAAGCACTCACTTATGAACTATGAAATTATATTAAAATTAACTTAACTAGGAATCTTGTTATGAGATATAATGAAAAGTTCGAATGAAAGAAATAAAAATCATGTTGCGTGTCGTTGTCAAATATCGCCATTAGAGCAAATGTAAACGCATTTAAAGTTTTGAATGCCTTAGAAAAATGCCCTTTCCCATTCAAACATTCTTCCTCATACTCTGCCTTCGAAGTTTTTACGCTAAAGCGTGACTTGTTTACGGCAAGACCGAGTCACACGTTATCTGAAGCGAAATAATAAACAAGACGGCAAAAAATCTACAATTTTATATCCGAGTTCATTATTACCATCACAAGCTATTAATTTCTTGGCTACCCCCTGACTCATTTGCAACAGCTCTTAGTCTCATTCAGAATCACTTTCTGAATCGATCAGTGCAATGAACAGTGGATCTATGATATAAGACATGAGCTCAAGAGAAAGTGATTCTGAATCGATTTAAGCTTGTCTGTCCGTCTGTCCACCTATTGATGTAACCTTGTATTTAAAGTAGAATTATTCGATATTTTGATGAAATTTGATACACTAACTATCCTGTCAACTCTCTATCTGGCATATCATCTATAAAGATTTCTCCAAAGCATTAAAGGAAAGTCCGCGAAATTTTACTAATTTGAATTTTACACAAAATGTTAAGACATTTTCTCATTTAGCTGTCTCTGATAGAATCTATACGATATGCACTTAAATATTCACGTTTGCACGTAACATGAAGTAGATAACGTTAAGTAAATGCGAAGAGAGCCATGATTAACAATTTCAAGCTAAAATTTTATTGACACCTTTTAAATCAATCTTCTCAGGGATGCTACATTAACGTACGTTAATGTTTGAAAATGCTTTGAAAAATGAACTTAAACGCATTTTGCAGACCTCTGGTTGAATAGTGAACAAGTTCAGGAATCAACAGATAAAAGGCATAAGTCTTCGCTTTACTTGGGTAAAAGCTTAAAATTTCGAGGAAAAATTGTTGTTCATGCAATGAATCTTTTTTCTTTTGAACATTCTGGAAGGCTGAAAACGTCTATCAAACTAGCAAGAAAAAAAAAATGGATGTTTCCTGAAGATAATGCTAAACACACTTAGCTATCAATTAATTATCAATTTGCTTGTAAGGAAAAAATTATGTATTCAAAGGCCTCTTATTCTTGGTATTATATAATTGGTAACATAAAAATGTTCTTCTTCGAAAATTCAAATTTCGTTGAATATTTCAGCGGCTCGACGCACTAAGAACAACTTTTTGTTTAAAACGTTAAGCTGGACTGTCTATTCTAGCCTGATAACGCTATAAATTATGTTAAGCCGAAGTGTCTGCAGTTGAATAAGTTTTGCATTTCTTTTTGCTTTCACCTAATAGCATCGCATTAGCCACAATATGCTGATGGGATTATTTCACGTTGCTTTTCAAATTGAAAATTCAATGGTTTTCTTTTTCTACACAGGTGGAGCATTAAATCTTTTAAAGTCAAACGACTGCAACGTATATCGGATACGGATATAATCCGTTTTTTTTTTTCTTTTTTTACTCAACGCGCATTTTTCACGTGGCGAAAAGATCTGTTAATGTAAGCAAAAAAAAAAAAACTTGAATTTTCTTAAGATTAAAAACTTAAATATGGGCAGAAACAACTTCGTAAGCACACAGTAACATAAGACCTTCAAGTGCCCTGTAAATCGAACACATGTGGGAAAATATTCGTAAACATGTTGGATATTTCATTCGAAGCCTTCGATCACTGTTAGTCATCGCCAATCGACCATATTGCGGCTATATTATCAGTTGATTTGTTACATAGTTACAAACAAATGCAATCCACTTTTAATTAGCGTTGGAAGAATCATTTACAACAAATGCCTAAACGATGACGCCGCATCCTTAATGCGATTTCACATAAGACATGATGAGCCCAATGAATTGAAAAACGACATAAAGAGTGTTCTAAATTTTTATCTCGCTTTATATTGCTTTATATATATATATATCACTAAATTTAATGGTTTAAACGCCTTTCTCTTGGAATCTAGTCTAATCGATCTCGGAAGTAAGGATTTGAGAACTAAAAACCAACCTATCGACCGATTTATATGATCACGATCACCTTGAAAAACGGAGTTGATTTACCTCTATATTGTAATCTTTATATTGCTCTACGTTATATAACTAAACCGCTTTAACCGCTGTTCTTTTGAAATCTAGTCTAATCAATCTCGGATAACAACATTGGATGATCACTAATTTTTATTTCATTTGATGCCATTATTTTTATGCGAAAGATAAAGAGTGTTCTATGAGATCTCCATTCAGCGAGTCATTAGTGTAGCATGCTTACATTTGATTAGTAAATCACCTTTAAGATGGTAAAAAGTTGCTTTTGGTAAAATATTTCTCCTTTAGCTTCAAAGCAATCTTGTTGGTAGTAAATAGAAATTGGCAGTTATCGAAAGAAAGGGGTAGGAAGTGCCTAAAGTCTACCTTTGAAATCTTTTCAAAGTTTTCCATTGATCTGTTTGGTTATAAAATTCTCGAACATTTCAATAGCAATCTTTGTACAATAGATGGCCTACATTCCATGGCCTACATTTGACAAATGTCGAGTTAATGCATGCGACAGTACACCACAGATGTCATGCTTTCATGTGCTTTTTTCTATTTTTTTTTTATAATGGTCTTTGTCTTTGAAACTCTTCAGCTAATTTCTTCAGGGTAACAATAAGGGCAACTGCAAGGGCCTACACTTCTAATT